>KN477017.1:5348-21129 GCA_000787095.1 Periophthalmodon schlosseri | reverse complement strand
AAGCCAATTTTCAAAGTGGCGCGCAGTCCCGAATCCTCAATGGCGTCGGGGGGCCAAGCAGGCGCAACCCTTCATCTTCCATCATGTATTCTATTGGCAACGCTCTTATCAAGGGAATTGGTAATTAGTAGCGCGCATTGTGTCAGAGGACGGAGCGGTGCATACCAACGACATTAAAGGCCCGATGAGATAAGGGCGCGTGCGCGTGCGCGTGTTCGTTCTGCGCGTTCGGGCTCCGGGGACCTCAGTTAGGTGCCTCGGTCGTGGCGACGCGTGGCTCCAATTTACATGTTTGCATATTTGACAATTACCCAAATTGATTTCCTGTGTGGGCTGGTGCCTGTTGTTTTCCCAAGGATTTTTTTTTTCTTCATCCCTTCATTCCTAACGGCGCGTCCATCCTCATATCAAACAGGTCCCAATAATGGCACCGCTCCTCATTTGCATAGCATTAATTAGACATTCACACAAAATGGCTAATTAGCATATATAGCGCGCAGTATTTGTCAGGGCGAAAGCTATAGCCGTCGTAACTTTTCCCGTTTCATATTACGTGTTGTTTTTGCTATCTATGCAAATGTAATGGGAGTTTGTGATGTGTTTTAATCAGTTACCATTTTGCGCCTGAACAAGGAGGATAAGGCCGCGCGTCACACCTTTTAGCGGGGTAAAAGAACACTTTGGCAGCTCGGTTTGAAAAAATTGAAGAGAAAAATACTGTAATGATTATGGTTTGTTTGTTTTTTTTTCCCAACCGTGGAAGAAAGAACTTGATGACATTTTCTTTGAAGGGCGGTAATGAACCTCCTCGGAGAGCTTGAAACAGCATCCAAACTTGGTCCGGCACTTCTCCTGTTACTGTGAGCGTTATTAGACTCGTATGCGCGGGGATGGAGAGCCCCGTAATGGCGTCTGAAATCCAAGTTTAACCACTTCTCGGCACCGCAGCTAGCGCCCGTCGATAAATTTACATGTGAATTCAGTTGTCGGGAGAAGAGAAGGTAAATGAGAGCTTTTAAGCCGCGTTATCGATTTAAGTTGTTTTTGCCTAAAGGATGGAGCTGTGTTTGCTGAAAAGTGGCGCTGGGAGATGATTATTTCAGACGTATATTGTGCGTTCTCTGTCACCCGCGGTTTGGTTTCAAGCTATAATGTGATACTTATAGAAAAAAAGTGCAAATTTGATTCACAAAAGCGCCGAGGGAAAGTTGTAAGTAAAATTCAAAGGTTTATCGAGGTTGCCAGTTTGATTCCAAGCGCATATTACCGTTGCATTTAAGTCGTTTCAGTTTGAGGATGGTCGGGACGGAAACGAGCATCATGGTAACACTTTATAACTACAACTTAATTAGCCTTAATAAAGCATGAACAAAGACTTAAAGCTACCGTCCGTAAGTTTATTTGATTTTTTTTTTACCAGTAGATGGCAGATGTGAAACCTGTTCTCCCCCCATCACCTTTTTACCAGTAGATGGCAGATGTGAAACCTGTTCTCCCTCCCATCACCTGGCCCCTCCCCCCTCCTCTCACCTGGCCACTCCCCCCTCTTCTCACGTGGCCCCTTCCCCCAGCTCACTGTGTGTCAAAGCTAACAGTTACTTTTATTAAAATCAGAAAATATAAAATAAACAACTTATTAAAATTCAAATTGAATAAAATAAAGACTACCCAATTATTTTTTATATGTAGAATACTTCAGTTTGTGTTGTTTTAATGTTTATTATAGCTCAGAATTAGCATTAGCCTTAGCATTAGCGTTAGCACTGAGACACAAACATGTCTCTTTCTAAACACAGAAGTGTCTCTGGTGAAGTGTTCATTTTATTTGTGTCGTGTTTAACATGTCAGTGACATCCACCTGCAGCTCCCTGTCCACTGTCTGACCCTAACCCTCTGACCTCTGACCCCTGACCCACTTGTAGCTCCCTGTCCACTGCCTCATCTTTAAATATTTATTCATTTTAATGCGACTCGGCAAAAACCTCATAGAGATAAAACTGGACAGAAGTAGTGACGCTAACAGTGAGGTTGGGGGCGCTGTTGTGCACAGAGCCTATTACAGATAGTATCTTTAATTCATAATGAGGCCATAACCCCTTAAACAGATACTAAGCTGGAATCATTTAACTATTAATAAACTAGTTATTCATTATGAAACCAGTCTTTCTTCAGACTTTATAAAGGCTAATTAAGGTGGTGTTAGTATTTTATTTTATTTCTTTCTCATTTTCATTTCCACATTTCCATTCACTCACACATTCACACACCAGCGCACACAGACACTGGGGGCGAGGGGGGTTAAGCGTCTTGCCCAAGGACACAACGACAGCGTTCATCTGTGGGAGCTGGAATCGCACCGCCAACCTGTGGGTCAGCGGATCTGACCTCTCGACCAATGATGTTTACGTCGAGAGCGGGATTCGAACCGGCAACCTTCAGATCTTTGGACAAACACTACCAAAAATGTAAATTTAATAACATTTTAAACCTGTTTATCCAAATATGACACAAAATCATGTGTGAAATTACTGGGTGAAACACAAAACAAGCAAATATTTAGTTTTTTAGTTTAATTAAATGGAAACCAGAATCTTTTATTTCACGTAACAAGTGTCTGATTAAGTTTAATGTTTGTTTTGTCCGTGCACAACTATTTGCAGTTTACTGTCATTAAAACGTCCTCAGAGTGTGTGATCTTCTTACCCCCTCGGCTCACGCTCTACCCGCTCAGACTGTTTCTTTGGGTATGTACGAAAATACTGTTACACAGGAGTATTGCAGTACACTGTGCAATCCCAAAATCTAGGCCACATCCACCAAACCGTGTTCAGTTTGTGACGGAGGATTTGGGAGCGAGCGACGGCAGAGTCGCTCCACTGTCTGACAAACGATCAGGAGCTTAACCTTCCCAAAATGTTTACCAGGAATATTTTTAGACCCGTTATAACCGAATATTATAACGAGTCGGTTTTGGAGCGACCGCTGTTTTGGTAAGACACGTTTATCTGTACAGCACAACCGGTCCACGAAGTGATTCAAAGTGTTTCGCAGAATAAGAAAGACATTCAAATCACAAAACAACAAATCAAAGCGTAAAAAATCATCTTAAAATTAATATTAAAAGAGATGAGAACCGTGTGGAGCCTGGATTTAAACATGGTCAAAGTTTAACTACTTTTTTACAAAACACATGATATAAAATTTAAAACAAAAATATATGAGTAAACCATTGGAATACTACACTAGAGCTGTGTTTTGTATTTGAACTCACATTTTTGAAAGTACTCGCTGTGCTGTTGTTATTAGTGTATCATTACAGCAACCACTTTGACTCCAGTTATCACCAGTGCTGCTGCTACTACTACTACTACTACTACTACTACTACTGTTACTACTACTACTACTACTACTACTACGACGACGCCTACTGCGACTGCTACTACTGCACCAACTACTACAACTGTGACTGCTACTACTACTACTGTTACTACGATGACTCCTACTACTGCTACGCTAACTGCTATTACAACAACTACTGCTACTACTACTGCGACTGCTACTACTACTACGACTACTGTTACTACTGCGACTGCTACTACTACTACGACTACTGTTACTACTGTGACTACTACTACTGCGGCGCCTACTACAACTGCAACTGCTACTACTACTACTGTTACTACTGTGACTACTACTAGTGCGATTGCTACTGCTAGTACTACTGCTGCAACAACTACTACAACGACAACTGCTACCACTACTACTGTTACTACTGCAACTGCTACTACTGCTACGCTAAATGCTATTACAACAACTACTACTACTACTACTGCTACTACTGTGACTGCTACTACTACTGTTACTACTGCGACTGTTACTACGACTGTGTGCGACTGTTACTACTACTACTACTCTGACTGCTACTACTACTACTACTGCTGCACCTGCTCCTACGACTGTGACTGCTGCTAGTACTACCACTACTACTATTACTACTACTAGTACTACTACTACTACAATACTGCAGTTATAACTGCTAATATAACTTTCTTTTGTTTACATTTGTTTTCACATAAACAAAATTAGCTCACAACAAGTTCACAATGTTTTATGTTTTTTTTATCCGAAAAGCCAAAAAGAAATACATTAAAAAACTTAAAACATTTTTTTCTGTACTCAGTCATCTGTAACTCTGCTCCATATTCACTTTTTTATTTTGCTGAAGCAAATATTTGTTTTGTTGCTAAGGAAAAATGCAAATGAAGCTCTCTCCTGTAAACTCTGCCTGAGCCTCATGACAGCTGGGTTTTAAATGGATTTGGCATAAGCCTGGTTTGGTTTTGGTGTGTTTTTTGGTACCTTGCAAATGACTCCTCTCTCTTCACTCCAGGCACACGCTTATTTTTACCTCCGTTGGCAGGTTGAGGAGAAGCAGAGGATGTGCGTTCGTTTTCATTGAAGGCAGCAGCAGATTATGAATCATTTTTAGCAAAGTACACGTCAACTTAAAATACAGTATTTCTCCCCCCAGTGCTGGGTCTGAACGGGTGAGTTCAGACTAATGGGGGAAAAATCCAAACATTTATGGATTATGAGCGATATGAGGTAATCTTTGCTCTTCCTCCTCCCTGATGATGATGATGATGATGTAAGAATGTCATCAACACTATTTAGTTCATTGATAATCGTAACTAAACTATAAACTATAAACTATTTGTGACAGTTTAAAACCCTATAAGGCCTGACTCATGAAATACTGGACAGACAACTCCATAGACTCTATATATAAACGGACATAGCTAACATGCTAACCGCCACGTTCCAAATAGACTCCATCGACTCTGGCTCCAATTCACTTTCTATTGAAAAACCGTGTCCCCTCTCTCTGTACCTGCTGCTGTCAGACTCGTCATTTTGGTCTTAAATGTTCGTATTAACCCTCTACATGATCCTGGGGTTTTTATTTCGCTATTGTGTCTGTAAATCAAGATATGAACATTAAAAACAGACAAATCAGGCGCTTCTTTCCCCGAGGAAAGAAGGCGCTCCCTGCTAAACCAGTGGTGCGAGCGGGAAGGGGCGTTACCTTCAACAGCCTCGCTCCAGGACGCTGTGGGCGACGTCACACTCACTTAGTCCACTTCTTTATACAGACTATGGACAGTTCAGATGTTTGGAATCAGGAGTCTTAATATGTCGCTTGAACAGAATGTTAAATAAAAATAAACCAAATGAATTTGCATATATGTTTTTTGGTTTGTATCATGTTTGATCCAGGAGGCTTTCATGAAATCCAGGCAAAACTTTTTACCTTTGACCTTTGGAAAATGTAGATCAGCTGCTTGTTTCAGGTCTTTTTACTTTCTTAAATAATGGGGCAGTCAGGTAGAACATGACATTTAGGTTTAGACTGGTTCTGACGGGGTTTGGACTGGTTCTGTCTGGTACAGTCTGATGTTACTGAATTTGGACAGGTCCAGACTGGGTTTGGACTGGTCAGGATTAGATTTGGACTGGCCATCATTGGGTCTAAACCAGTCCAGATTCGGTCTAGATCGGTTCAGAGTTGTGAAGATATGTTTGAGATGGTTTGGACTGGACTTGACTGGGTTCTGACCAGGTTTTGACTGGTCTGCACTGGGTTCAAACTGGTTCAAGCTCGGTTGAATTTGTCGTATCGAATTTGATAAACATTTTCCACCCCGAAAGAAAAGTACAAATAAAACATGAACTTATTATGAATTGCCTTGAAACAGGAACTCAATTGGTAGATATGAAGAGCCTTTAAAACAGATATGATTCTCCTTCAGCCTTTTGGAGGCTAGTGGCCATTTTGGATTTGACCATGTGACATGTCAGAGTGATTGTAGTGCACAAAATATGCTCCAGGGGGCAGAAGACAAGTATCAAATTGTACGCAGTAGGCTTTTGAATAAAGTTTTTTTCTTTTTTTATATAATATGTAGATGTCAGGGGTCTCAGAAAAGTATCAGATATGACATGTACAGCCTTATGGGTTAAAACTGAGACAATCTGATTTAATCTGGACTCTGAGTCAGTGAACTTAAAGTAAAGTTAATGTGACAAACAGAAAAAAGCACCAACCAAATTTATCTTTCAAAATGTTTGTTTATGTTATCAGTTATGGTGATTTTTCTTTTTTTTCCACAATAATTCACTATAACTAACACTAAAACATAAATATAACACTAAAATCTGATATTGTGGCAGTGAAGCAGTCGAAATCCACCTAAGAACAATAGCTGCCAGCTTCACAGGTCGGTATTTGCGTAGTGCTTAAATCATGAAAACATGTACGACGTATAGACTTTAAAACCACAGAGGAGCAGACGGATGTTTTTGAGGTGAAAACGGCAGAATAACCTGGTCAGACATTTTAAGTTTAGCAAAATCTTTCAGTCTGTCAGTGGTTTGCATTGAGTTACAGTAAGAAAACTCTATTGTTTTTGGCTAATCTTGAGGAAATGTGAAAGTGGCTGTTTCTTCGAGCGGTTCCAGCTCCAGTATTGCACCAGGCTAATTAAACCCATTCTTCCAAACACAACTAATGAGTGTGGTAATTTGTTCATTATATTCTAAGCAGCCACATTTGTCTGAGCGAGCCTTGGCCGTCTATTTGAACTAGCACATAATGAGTCCATTTATTAATTCTGATTTCTTTAGGCATTTCCCTCCAGGGGTCACCACAACCAGTTCTATACCTCCTGCTGTGTAGAAGTCTGCAGCAGGGTCTGAATGTTTTACAGGGACTTATGCCGTTCTCTACATTTATCCAGACTTGGGACTGGCACAAAGACTCCAGCGACTGCGTTTCTGGACAGTTTAGCAGAAAGGAATTTACTCATCTTTTGTAACTTACCGTATTTTCTGGAGTATAAGTCGCACCAGCCAAAAAATTCATAATAATGAAGAAAAAAACATTTATTTCACATCTAAATTGCAGTATAAGTCGCACCCCTGGCCAGACTATGAAAAAAAGTGCGATTTATAGTCCGGAAAATACGGTAATATAACTTAATATATTATTGCAGAGTTACTTAAAGGTCCCATATTACGCAAAAGTGATTCTCGTGAGCTTTAAGTCGTGTTATAATGTTGTTCCCTCCTCAAAAACAGACCTGGAGTTGTGTTTTGTTTCATTCACACATGTTTGAGTAACACTTTATTATTAGTCTGTCAAAGCTCAAAACGCTCTGTCCCACCTTGTGATGTCATGAAGTGGTAGTTTTCAAGTGAACAGCTCCTTTTAGCTTTAGTTCAGTAGAGACTGGCAATTCCAGGGCTTAAAATGATCCAAATGATTCAAGTGAAGGTGTGTGGGAGTTTAAAGACACTGTGGAGCACTTCCTGTATTACCACATGATGACATCACAAGGTGGAACAGAGTGTTTTTTGTTTGAGAGAAGAACTTTAAATCTGCAGGGTTTGTGCGTTAAACATGCGTGAATGAAACAAAACACAACTCCAGGTCTGTTTGTGACGAGGAAACGACATTAGAACAGTGTAACCTTGGACTATGGATCCTTTAATATTATATGACAAAGAATTTATTAAAAAATCAGATGCCCTTCCGTAGACAGCTGCCTCTTACAGGCTTAGCACAAAATCCTCCGCTCATCATTACAGAGAGCCACATCAGCAGTCAGTGTTTTGGCTCTAACTGTGAAAGAGGGAGAGTGCGCTGGGAGGGCTGGGAACGGAAAGAAGGATGAGGTAAGCCTTATGGGACATGCCCCGCCCCCACATCTCTCTCTCTCTCTCTCTTCTTCTCTCCTCTACTCCATCACTCTGTTGCCATGCCGATGACACCGGGACTGATTACGCAGCGGCACCGGGAGCGGCAGTAGCGGCCCCACAGGAAGGAAGTCCCGGGTCAGAGGTTAAGAAGGCCTGAGTTTGTTTTTAAAGAGGTACAAGATTCCGCGTCTGGGTTTATCGAAGGTGAGGGCTGGAGAGGGGCAGACGATCGGGTCGGCTGCGTTTGACCTGCGATCCCGGGTCATGCGCTCGGAGGAAGTGTGTTTTTCCCTCCGTCTCACGTGCGAATGAGCTGAGCTGTCCAAGTGAGTCGGGATAATAAGAGAAATAAACAAAACGGTCATGAAGTTGATTTAGACACTGCGTTTATGCCTCATTTATTTGGGCGGCGCAGAGGCGGGAATTTGTGCGGAAAGGTCCCGCGTTTGATTCCTGCAGAGAAGTACTTATCATTATGAACTTAACTTGAATGAATTTTACCACAAGGACAAAAAAGTAGAGTTACTTATTTCTTATTTTGCATTTGATGGACCCGACGTCTCTGTGTCGCATTTTACCGTCTTCAAAATGTGAAAAACCGGAAAGAAAAAGCCGTCACCGCAATAAGTTTATAACTTTCAGAGGCCAGAACGACAACTAGCATGCTAACAGCACATCAGCCTTGCTTCCAGGTTTGTGGACAGTTAAAATGCTCTATAATTAAGTGCAGACAGTGCACAGTAGAGATTAGAGATAAATGTATCGCTGATATAAGGCCGATATTTGCAGTTTTTTGCGTATGGGTTATCGGCCTTAAATCTCCTGCCTCGGCCGATATTTGGTGTGAACTAACTTATTACTGCATAAAGCTTTATTTCAACACTTTAGCGCGTTGATGGCATTAACAAGTGAGATTACACAGCTGCATTATGGTTCGTAGTAAAAACAGCTGTGGATGTCTGAAAAATTCTGTTATTATAGTTTAATTATGCAGAGCGGTAAAAAGTATAGACAGTATTTGTATTAGTTGCAATTTCAAATCATCTATTTTTTGGGGAAAATTATCAAAATTGGCCCTAGATATTGGTGCAAAAAAATCAACAGTTTATCAGCCGTCATTTGCTCTGGATTCTAAACAATCAGTATCGACCATGAAAAAAAACATATCGTTATGTTTTGGGCTTTTTGTTGTTTTGGGGGTTTTTTTTGTGTTTTTCACCGATGCTGATACAGATTGTTGAGAATCCAGAATCAGCTGGTATTTTTTTGCCGATATGTAGGACTGATCTTGATTATTTTCCCCAAATTGTATATTTTAAATTTACTACAAACTCACCCTGTTTTACTGCAAAGTGGATACGAGCTGTGTAGGTTTTGTGCAGTGTCGTCTTTGTAGAAAACTGTTCAGATAAACCTTCATAAATATTCTTCAGGCAGCTGATTGGCCAAACTAAAGATCGGCCTCTGTTGGAGATTGAAGGCCGATGGCAGATACGCGAAAAAGGCATCGATATATCCGTCGATATCTAGTGCACAGGTCTAATTTTGAGCTGTTTTTACAATACGTTCTGAGGTAATGTTCCATCACATGACACAAAATAGCACAGAGCCTTTAAAAACGCCTCGTCACCTGCTTGACCCCAAACAGATGTTATTGTTTTTTTCCTGGAATGTTCTACAGTATGGCATTTAAGTTACAGCTCAGATCTGTGGAGAAAAGCGCCCACTCACGGAAATAATCCATGTTTTTGCCGTAGTTTTGAGACATAAAAACACCTGTAATTGAATAAATACAAGATTTAATTGTTTAATGCCATACTGTGGAGCATCCCAGGCAAGGCAATAACATCACCGTGGAGACAAGCAGATGGCGGACCCTCCATCAGAAAAGTTACGCAGTGGAGCTTTAAGCGTGGTCATATAGTTTAAACTCACAAACAAACCTAAAGCTGTTTTAATCAGGAGGAGGCAGTCGGAGTGTGTCACTAAGCAAAGACCCTGTACAAACATTAGCCATCTCTGGGGATTTAACCCACAACCTTCTATCTACGCGGACTAACCACTCTGACACTATGGACCCTGCGTGCTCTTTTAATTAGAACAAACTGTTTAATCAAGTAACAGCCTTTTGTAATCAAATTATCTTATCTGGTTTTAAACAGGGATGCTAATTTATGCAAAACACCCAGCAACGAGTTTAGTTTAATTAAATGACTGCATTGGTGTGATGGACACAAAGGGACACCGCTGGCTGTAGGTGACTGTTCCAACGCTGACGACATCTGATCAGAGCGAGTGGAGGTTTAAACGATGGAACTTTAAAGGTTCTATACGACGCAAAACAGACTCGTGTGAGATTTAAGTCATGTTCTAATGTTTCCTCCTCAAAAACAGACCTGGAGTTGTGTTTTGTTTCATTCACACATGTTTGAGTAACGCTTTATTATTAGTTGTCTACATCTCCAAAGCTCAAAATGCTCTGTTCCACCTTGTGATGTCATGAAGTGGTAGTTTTCACGTTAACAGCTCCTTTTACCTTTAGTTCAGTAGAGTTTGGCAATTCCAGAGGCTGAAATCATCCAAATGATTCTAGTGAAGGTGTGTGGAGTTTAAAAACACTGTGGAGCACTTCCTGTATCACCACATGACATCACAAGGTGGAACAGAGCGTTTTGAGCTTTGGAGATGTAAACGGACTAATAATAAAGTGTTACTCAAACATGTGTGAATGAAACAAAACACAACTCCAGGTCATTATAACATGGAATAAAGCTACAAGAGTCAGTTTCTAATGTGGTTTTAGTTCTTTTACATTCGTTTTCTGTTGACACTTTTCCAGATACAGATGTGTGAATGTGAATGAATGAATGAGCTGACAAAATTTAGGTAACAGGTAACAAAATTTACCTGTCGTTACTAATAAAGTAACCTTGAACTTTGAACTTTGAACCTTGAAACGTGTTATGATAATTCAAGATTAGAATGGAATTTGTTAAAACCGATGACAAAACACAAAACTCCGTCTATATGTTTGACCAGCCCACGATATCATAGCTACGGGAATCTCTGTGAACAAATTTCATTCACTCTTTCATGTCACTTTTTGGTGGTTTGCTGGTAACTGGTGGGACTAAACCGCTAACAATTAGACCAGAGCTCAGCCAGGACTAAAACAGGACCAAACCGAGTCTAAATGAGGACTAAAACCAGGACGATCGCATCCTGAGGGACGAGTGGGAGACATTTTGCATCAATGGCCTCTCCAACGAGCATCAAACCTGTTTAAACAGTGGAGCTGGTGAAGAGGGCTCTCGTGGTGAACAGGGTTTGAAGTGCCAGTGTTCTGGGTAAAGGAAGATTGCATAAGTAAAGATCAGAATAACAACTGTTTTAGTGATAATAAATTGTACCTTTTAATATCACTGAATAAAATATTGCAAGTGAAGATCAGACAGAACTGTCCTGATGTTACAGAAGCGAAAGGGCCATTACCTCATTATTATGCGACCAGCTATTTGTGCAAACAAATTACACTGCCATAGACACAGTTTTATCCAATCAGTGGACTAAGTGAGCGTGACGTCACCCACAGCGTTCGGCTCCAGTCGAATGAAGCTCATCGAGGCCAGAGCAGTTATAGGGGCGAATTTGGAGCAGAGTTCCATATTGGAATTCCCGACCGCGAGTATCATAGCGACCAAAGAGCCAATCCGGAGCGAGGCTGTTGAAGGTAACGCCCATTCCCGACCGCACCGCTGGTTTAGCAGGGAGCGGACGCTTAGCAACGCTGTCAATCAAACCTGTTGCTAACGCTAACGGGAGCGACGTCGGGGAAAGAAGGCGCCTGATTTGCCTGTTATTAATGTTCATATGTTGATTTATGATTTGTCTGTTATTAATGTTCATATGTTGATTTACAGACACAATAGTGAAATAAAAACCCCAGGATCATGTAGAGGGTTAATACGAACATTTAAGACCAAAATGACGAGTCTGACAGCAGCAGGTACAGAGAGAGGACACAGTTTTCTAATGTAAAGTGAATTGGAGCCAGAGTCAGTGGAGCCAGAAGCGCCCACGAGCACTTCCTGTTTGGAACTTGGCGTCTAACATGTGTCCATTTATATAAACACTCTATGAACTACCAAAACCATTCTTTCTTTCTCTGTTCAACATTAGGCTACATGCCCTTTAAAGCCGCACTATGTAACTTTTCTGTTTTAGAGTCCGCCACCTGCGCATGTCCGTGTAGATGTTATTGCTTTGTCTGGAATGTTCCGCAGTGCTATCTCCACGGACACTGATGCCAACAGACCCAGTTACGTGCCAGATCTGTGGAGAGGCGTGCCCATGGTCAAAGTAATACACGCAACCGAATTAGTGCGAGAGTGACGAGATTAATGCCGTACTGTGGAAAATTCCAGGCAAAGTAATAAGATCTCTGTGGGAAAAAGCCAGTGACACACGTGCTTCACCATAAAAGTCACATTGTGTTAAACAGCTCTTATAAAAGTGCACACATGGATGCAACAAAAGACGAGATAAGATAGAAATATTATAAAACTTTACTTTCAAATCAAAATTTCTTACAGATCCCGTCCGTTCACATTCTAAAGTGCAGCGTTTTACGATGTTTCGGGGCCAGACCGAGGCCTGTCCTTCCCTCAGGGCAGTATCAGTCTCAGACCAACTTTAACCCTTAATCCCCGCGAGCTGCAGATTTACCCCCCGGTCCCGCCCGCGTACACCGTCCCACGGCGTTCCTGTTTTCCAGCCCGGAGTCTGCCGGTCTGTAAACTGCGCCTGACCCCGTGTCCGCAGGGCGCTCCCCGCGCACACGCCCGAACGCACGCTCCCGAACGCGCACAATGGATAATGGCTCCTCAGCGGGGTCCGTGCCGTAAACAAAGTCATCGCTAACGGCTCGCTCAAAAGGCTCTTTGATTTGGCGAGCTCGTTTTAGACATGCCACGTGAGAATGATAGCAGCTAATTCACACTGCCCTGTTTGATTTTCCTCATGAATAGCTGTGAATCATTTGGAAGAAATAGTTTTCATTGTGGGGCTCGGCGAATATAACTTTAATGGGATTTGCTTCTAAAGGATCGGCCATTTTTAGACGTATATTGGCAGGAAATTCTTGTGGATTCTGGCATCAAAGCGGGAGTGACATCTTGACCCCGTAGCTTATAAATATAATGAAAAGCATGTCTTTAAATGTTGGTTTGTGGATTTTGAAAGAAAGAATTATCAGCCGACGAGGCCTTATCTGAAAACTTTGGATTTCAATCGACATATGTATCAGTCTTTTCCGTTTAAAAAAAAGCATATGAAACCTTGGAACTCTATACACACGCGCTCGCTTCAAATATGCAGTTTTTTCATGCACCAAATTAATATTTTAGTTCTTATATTGGTGTTTGAGTTTTTAAGTAAAATAGCTTTGAAATTCTTCCTCACAAACTTCATTTTTTACATCACTTGTAGCTCTGGCAATGAATCCGTTCCAAGGCTAACATTTAGAGAACTGGAGAGATGGATAACTTTTTAATAACTTGCTTTCAGAAAGTAAGCCAAATTTACCAATTGACCTAACACCAAGGGAAGCAAACCACTTTCTACAAATTGGAAAGAACGAACCACTCAGGTTTTGTCAGAAATAAAATGTTGAAAATGCGTTTCCTGGTTTAACCCTCCATCAACACGAAACAAGAACAGAAATCCTCTCAGTATTATTACTTTGAAAAATAAAAAGATTCTGCTGATGCCAGTGTTTGACAAATGAACACAACACAAAACACGCAGCGAAACACGTTCGCTCAGTGGCTCAGTTGGTAGAGCGTTCAGCCGCTGATCTGAAGGTTAGCGGTTCAAATCCCGCTCTCAGCATAAAAACATCACTGGTTGAGTGCGGAGATCCACTGACCCACAGGTTGGCGGTGCTATTCCTGCTCCCACAGATGAATGCTGTTGTTGTGTCCTTGGGCAAGACACTTAACCCACCTCCCCCCCAGTGTCGGTGTATGAATATGTGAGCGGTTCCTTGATGTAAAGAGCTTTGAGCCTTTAAGGTGGAAAAGCGTTGTATAAAAATAATTTACTTTTCTTCCTAATCTTGTACTAAAGAAAACACTGAAATCAAAAGGTAAACTATCGCCATCTTTACTAAAACTGACTTGAGGGACAAAAGTTTAAACGATTAGTTGTTTTACTGCTACTAAACTTAAAGGTTAAAGTGCACTGTGTAACTTTCCTGGAACAGCGTACGCCACCTCCTCGTCTCCATGGAGATGCTATTGCTCTGTCAGGAATGCACAGTACGGCAATAAACTTGTGTATCTCCATAGAATTAAAACAGGTAACACCATAAGACCCAGTTACAGGTAAGATCTGTGGAAAGGCGACCCCGTTCACAGAAAGCGTGTTTTTTAAAGATTCTTTTACACAAAATTGACTCTTGTGAGATTTAAGTCGTGTTATAATGTTGGTATCTCCTCAAAAACAGACCTGGAGTTGTGTTTTGTTTCATTCACACATGTTTAAGTATTCCTGGATTATTAGTCTGTCTACATCCCCAAAGCTCAAAATGCTCTGTTCCACCTTGTGATGTCATCAAGCGGCAGTTTTCAAGTTAACAGCTCCTTTTAGCTTTAGTTCAGTAGAAATGGGAAATTCCAAGGCAGAAAAGATCCAAATGATTCTAGTGAAGATGTGTGGAGTTTAAAAACACAGTGGAGAACTTCCTGTATTACCACATGATGACATCACAAGGTGGAACAGAGTGTTTTCCGTTTGAGAGAAGAACTGAGCCTAAATCTGCAGGGTTTGTGTGTTAAACATGTGTGAACGAAACAAAACACGACTCCAGGTCTGTTTGTGACGAGGAAACAACATTGATCAGAAAACAGCGTAATATGGACTTTTACGGTATTTTTGAAATAAACTAGAATTAATAAATGCCATACTCTGGAACATTCTTGGCAAAGCGACGGTATGTTACTGGAGACAAGCAGGTGATGTGCTCTTCCAGAAAGGTTCCATAGTGCACCTTTAACACAGCATTTTCTTGAATACACTGATTTAAACATCTTCCTTCTCACTTGTTTCATTATGTATTTCATCGCCGGCGTTTCCTTTGACAAACACTCCATTATTCAGCTGCGTTTTGCTACCTTTATGCTACATTCCCTTGAAGCTTATAAAAACATTGTGTAATATTAATATCACAAAAACTTGCTGGCGTTCGCTCTGCCAACATCTCGCTGGCGACAGTCGGGGACGTGTGAAACGCTTTCCGCTCAGGGTGTCTAATGTTGATTTTCCAGATCGGAACAACAACAACAAACATAAAAGTGCCATAAAAGTGAGCGGCGCTGTGCTCTCTTTGAATATTTCATGTCTGGAGCGAGGCGAATACTGCTAATGCACAAAACATAGCTAATAGTTTGCGTTGTTTGGCCAGGGCTAATCACGTTGTTAGTTAATAGTCTCCTTAGAGGAAGCTGCCTTCTTCTCCCCTTCCCGCTCCCTAATGTAATAAAAGGCTTTTAGCGACTCCTTCAAATGCATCAGGACTACGCTTTCCCCCTATTTCCTTTTGTATGTCATTAATTTCCATATTTAATTAGCTCGGCTCATTAAACGGCAAGGCACACAGGAACATATACGCGCGCAAAGCTATAGACACAAATTATCCGTAATGTTCTTGTGTGAGTTGTGACAGAACAAGCAGGGGCCCTTGTTGATTAGGCCTCTATAATAGACATGCCACTTGATTTGTTTGTCTATAAGTGTGGTATAGTATGCATTTGTGTGTGTGTGCGTGTGCGTGTGTGTGGTTAGCATACATTTGTGCCGCTAGCGTGCCTGTCTGTGCGCGCGCCAATCGAGCCGTCAAGTCCGAAAAACCATGTTAAAGAGTGAAATTACCCATCAGGTCTAGTAAAAGCACGGCTGACAACCTGCAATCACGGTTCACGGGAGAAAACAAATCATTGTCACATGTGGACAGCGGCGGCCTGAT
>JACM01018601.1:0-22588 GCA_000787095.1 Periophthalmodon schlosseri | reverse complement strand
GAATAATATTTGTGTCTGAAATAAAGAGTAAATATAAAAAAATAATACTTGTATTCTTGCTTTATTCACTCACTCTACACTCGGAGGTGGTAAGACACTATTCTAAGCAGCTGCCCTGGGGTAGGCTGCCAATCTGTGCCATCGGCCCACTCACGCACCACAGTCATTCTAAGCGATGTGGATGAAGTGTCTTGCCTAAGGACACGGCATCAGTTTTGCATTCCCAGCGGTCTCCCATGCAAGGGTATTTTTAAACATGTAACTGTACTTTTACTTTTCAGTACTATTTTCACCACTGACAGGAACACAAGTGGGCAGAACTGTTGTGGAGGAGCACCAAGGTCTGATGAGGGGGGGGCGTGGCTTACCTGAGTATCCCGAGTCCTTTTCCGAGTCCTTCTCTGAGTCACAGCGCAGCATACGGCTGGTCAGGTCGACCATCCCGGCCTGCTCCCTGTGGGTGCCACTTTGGGATGCCCGCAGTGTCGCGCTGTTGCTCTTGTCCTTGGCATTCTTTGAGGTGCTACGGGCCGCCCGCTCTCCAAAATGCCCCTGTTCCTTAGGCATTCCAGATCTTTTACAATAAAACAAACATGTCATAATTTAAAGGTTGGGAATTTTGCCTATTTCAAATCATCACTGAACGAGAGGAGAAACAAGAAATGGGGTTGACAGTGTTTGGATGCAATACACAAAAATACAAAATAAGGAAATATTGTGTAGAATTCTTGCATGTGCTTGTGATTAGTTACATTTTAAATCACAGAAATTACTAAGTAAAGTCCCAATTGTCCTAACGCACAGTTGCTTCACCTCTGTGTCTGGTCATTTCTACACTCGCAAACACACATAACAGCACTGCATCGCCTGTTGTGATTGGCCAGAGCTCAGAGAATATGCAGATTATGGTTTAAAACTACATAATTCAGTATTTGGATGCAGTACACAAAAATACAAAATACAAATTTCAGAGATAAGATGTATTACAGTGTATTTAAACCATAGAACATAAAGTGGATAAACAGCCACTTCAAGATTCTACTTCCTCGCCCAGTAGTACTCCATGTTGTTACACAAATATTTAGTCAATATTACAGCATCACACACAGAACACTATACAGTTGTGTAGTGTTGAAACATTTTGCTTTTCCCATTGAAGTAGAGTTTGAAGTGAGGGGTTAAGCAATGCAGGTAATACATAAATGCAACTAAAATTAGCTTCAAATCACATCTTATTTTGTATGTCTTATGTTAAAATGTTTGTCTTGTAGCCTATTAGCTACTTAAAGGGCCCATATTGTGGTATTTTCTGATCTGTGTTATAATGTTGTTTCCTCATCACAAACAGACCTGGAGTTGTACTTTGTTTCATTCACATATGTCTAACACACAACCTCTGCATATTTAGGCTGAGTTCTTCTCTTAAGCAGACAACACCACCTTGTGATGTCTTGTGGTAATACAGGAAGTGCTCCACTGTGTTTTTAAACTCCATACACCTTCACTAGAATCATATGGATAATTTCAGTCCTGGAATTGCCAATCTCTACTGAACTAAAGGTAAAAGGAGCTGTTAACTTGAATACTACCTTTTCATGACATCACAAGGTGGTGTTGTCTGCTTAAGAGAAGAACTCAGCCTAAATATGCAGAGGTTGTGTGTTAGACATATGTGAATGAAACAAAGTACAACTCCAGGTCTGTTTGTGATGAGGAAACAACATTATAACATGGTTTGAGGCTCACTAGAGTCAATTTTGTATAATATAGGACCTTTAAACATACACTTTTAACTTTTGTGTCAGGGTACGCCACCCGCTTGTCTCCAGACAAGAACCTGGAGACATGTTCTATCAATGGCATTGACCTTATCCATCTCCATTAAGACAAACAGTTGATAAACTGTGATAGAAGCAGCACTGCTTCATCTGAACGTTTGATTTTATATTGTTAGGTTTATTGTGTTGTCAGGAGGAGCTGTGGATGATGTCTGCCTGAAAGAGCCTTAAAGACAAATTTCTGTTTTATCTCAAAACATGCAAATATTCTATTTCTATTCTAAACATAAATTCTTAATTCTGCTTTAAGGTTAAATTGGTATTTGAGAATAGAACGTGTGTCTCACTTTAAAAGGGAGGGACACAGAAGCAGAGGTAATAATCATTATACCAGGGTGCAGCTGTTTCAATGTGTGATTCACATCTTTACAATTCATTAGAAACTGCATCACTTTAAAAAGTGCGTATAAGTTTAAACAACTTTATACTCTTCATTATAAGGCCTTGATTCTATAATTAGAGATAAACTACGTCTGAGACCGTGAACAAACTTGTGATGCACCACGCAGCAGTGATAACCACAGGCTGTAGGGTCAGGCGGCCCATTCACGGACGTGCGTCCCGAGCCTCGTGTGTAAACAGCTGAGCACATGGACGAGGAACAGTGAACTTGATAAGATACTCCCTGGCCGCGCGCCACTGTCCCGCCCACAACACAGTTATGTAACTGCGGCGCCGCTCTGTGAGAGATAGCTTTCTGGAAATGGCACCAACTCATACAGTGGGTTACATTGAAAACATGCCCTACAGTTATTCATCTACAAGGTGAAAAAGAAAGTACAGACAATGAACATATAGTACAAATATAAATACACTTACCTGCCTGTTTATTATCTAGTGAAGAGGAGGAGCACTTTACTTTTGGCACCAGGAAAACATGGCATCTCTACTGTCAGGAAGGATGGCGCTCCCCCCTTGATGACTTTTACTCATACATGTTGCAGTCCGAATCTCTGTTACGAAAGTAATAAAAGTCCTCAGGAGATAAAAATAAGACAAAAACTGGGCTGAAGCATGATGGAGCTGTTGTTCACGCCAGAGTCCCGCTCAGAGCCAGTGTGGTCATGTACTGAAAGCATCCATGATGTTCATTTGTTTGGTCCCGCCCACTCACAGTAAATATTCATGAGGCCGCGGCAGAGCTGGCAGCACGCCGGTGACGCAACCTCCACCATTTGGCCAATCCCGTGCCGCGCCACGTGAAGGGGAGGTGACGTCTGGCAGTCCACGTGAGGAGCGCTTTTACAGCTCGTATGGTGCCCTCACAGTTCCTGTCATTTTTAAACCTCCCAGTCGGGATAGTGTGGCACAGCACGACGGCGTAAAAAAGACTGTTCAGATGACCTTTACCACGTCGCCTCTTTTATTAATGACAGAAATTAATGCCAGAAACGAATGACAATTATACTACAGACTGTTGTGAGGATTGGCGAGTCTGTAGGTAAAGGGTCAACCGTTAAAGTGCTTGTGCAGTTTATGGTGACGAATGTGGACTAGCAAATTGGTCTGGATATGATAATAGCTACTTCACATTATGTATTTATCTATTATCTGTTATCTGAGTTACGTGGCCTAATCAAATCTTTGCTAAAATCTACCTGAAGTGAAAACGCTTCATCAAAAATAGCACTTTATTGTTAGCCCAAAAACCGTTAAAAGCAGTTATCAACACAATATAATCCGCCTACTATTAGCCTATCTATTTCATCCCCCCTCCCACTAGTTCACGTCTCCACTAAGGACCAGTAAAATGAAGTGTAGGTGTGTGAAAATATGCGAATGTGTCCCGCGGGCCGTGGACTCGGTGCGGGGACACTGTGATGTGTGCGGCTACATGTGATGTGGAGTCGGGTCGGTACGGCGGCGGAGGGAGGCGTGGTCGATGCCCGGCAGACAGCACATGTTCCCTGCTGGGGGAGCGGGGACGAGCACCGTGAGCGCTCCGTGTGTCTGCGCCCGAGAGCACACGGCGAACCAGACCGTCCAGTAAACACAGAAGCCGGGGAAAAGAACAGTTAGCCTACCTGGTTATGTAACAGTGGCGTTGTTCCTGACTTTCATCCTCTGATTGGACTATAGGGGCTGAAGTGAACTCTGCAAGTAGTGTTCCTCGGAGATTAGGTTGGCACGAGCGATCCATAAGCTATTTAAATCTTTTTTTTTTTTTTTAAATTCATATTTTGCAGCCTACGTCTTACTGAAAAACACACTGAATATATATAAATAGTGAATATATTGAATACCCCAAGCATAAAGCATATTTTTTATTACCATCTTTTTTTGTTCTGCTTGCGTTTGTGCCCATGTAGGAAAACAAGACTATAACTATAAAACCATTGTCTGCTCTATTAATGGGAAATAAGTTACTGCTTTGCCAACCTATTAAACACCGTCACTACATCAATGTTGACTGTGTGACAGTAATTTGCATCAGGTCTGTTTCAACTGACAAAAACGCAATTTGTAATATTCTAAGTGTAACGTGAATGAATAACCACCGTGTACCGCTTTGAGAGGCTTTGACGAGCCTGTAAAGGGCATTTATTATTATTTTGTTTTCCTCATTCATGTTTTGTCCTTCACATTAACTTCACAATATAAATCATGTTACATCTGCACAACCCGAATGAACTCACGTTTTTGTCCTTTGATTCCATGTGACCAGAACTATTAAAATGCACTTGGTTCATTTGTATTTGGTCATTTCCTTTTCTCCTTATAATTATATAAAGTTGTACATGATGTTACTGGACCATAGACTGTATATATAAAGTCTACCACGACCACAGAGACACACGCTGAAAGTTAAGACAGGTAAAATGTGTATTCAATCATTGTCTTTCAGTTTTACATTCATAGACAAATAGAAACAAATAGTTTGAATAGATAATGTAACTGAAAAACATACATTTCATTCAACAGTTGGGAATTTTCCCTGTTTCAGAACATCTCTGAAGAACTGGAGGAATAGTAAAGGGGATGGACAGCCATTTGAAAAGTACATCCAAAAACATACAATTATTTGAAACAGCAAAGGCAGTGGATCCTGTGTTCTCTGGGACAGGTTTGCTGAAGCAGCCCCGTTTCTCTCTGGAGCTTCAGCGTAGCACCAGTACAATGATGGGCACATGTACAGTATTACATCAGTATTGCTAATCAATACAGTGCTCCCCTTCCTTGTTACTATTTGATGTGCAGCCATTTATCACAATTAGGGAGAAGTGAATATAATAAAAAGACATCCTCACTAGTCACAACTGCACTCACAAAACACAAAATCTATTAATGGACCATGTTCATAATGTAGGTTGACTGTAAGCTGGATGACTTTAAAATGAGGGCAAATTGCTACGGTTTGTACTGTTTTTTTTTTTTTTCTGTCAACAAAGTCCTCTGATAGAAAATAATCAAATACTGATAATCCAGAAGAGTTTGCTTGTACTATTTTAGTGACACAAAGCAGTTAAATATTGTGAAAGTAGAATTGTAATGACCCTCACTAATAGTGTTTCTGTTGTATAGTTACACAGAGAAAACTCTAATCACACAACCAGATCATAGGCTGTATATATAAACCCTATATACAGTCCATGGACCAGATGAGCATGTCGTTCCTCACACGATTGAGATGAACTTGTGCAGGTGCCGGATACAGCATTGGAGGACCTACACTGTGAACATGGTCCCATTACAAAATGAGGTCTGCGTTAAATCACTAAGTGCTTATTGACCCTCTTAAATCACATGGTGTTTATCTTGACGATGACGAAAGATCAAAATGCATCAGAATTAAAACCCTTGTTTTTAAAAAAAAAAAATATACACCTTGTGTATTTAGCTATTCCCAAAATCCATAATGAGCTGTGACATTTACAGATCAGTTACAGCCATCACATTCCATGATTTCTTTAAATGGTTCTTTAGATGTTTATCTTGCATACTCACATTTGTTGTTCCTGACAGATATCGAGTAAAGGCGTGGAAAGGCACTAAACAATTCTCAACACTGTTACTCTTACCGCTTTAGATGTGATGCCCCAAAACACACGCACACCAGCAAACAGTCAAACTGCCGCTCTTGTTCCTTCCTTATTAGATCCAGTCTACAGTGAGTAAAAGCTAATCTGAAAAAGAGCACTTGAAACAGTGTATGGCTTTTCAGGAGACCTTAAAGATCCCAGGTGTCTGACAGTCTGAAACAGCAGTGCTGCTAGGCCCTCTGAAGGTGCTACACTCAGGTTAGCCTGTGAAGTGAAGTTGTGCTGATGACTATGTGAGGTACTGGAGTCCAGTTTGATACAGTATAGCCAATGTGGCTCGGCTTTGTCCGTAGTGTAAAGAATATGGCCGCCAGCCGAGGCACTTGCCAGGACTAAAGGTCCGATGGAGATTGTGGTCAGTTCATAGTTGCTGGCGACAAAGGCATCTGACACACGGCTTATGTTTGTGTCAGTGTGTGCGTGTATGCGCTGGTGCATCACTCTCTTATGCTGGCTGAATAGGAGAACTGGGGGAAATGTGCTTGTTGTCTGGGGTCCTCACAGTCCAGATTGAGCTCTAGAAAAGGTCACAAACACAGAGGCTTAGACAGAGGGACACTGCACTGACACCTGCTGGATAGTCGCGGTACTCACGTTTGTCTGGAGGTGTGAGTGTGATAGTCTGCGCTGTGAACTCCTCGTCAAAGTACCGCGTGTCCGTCTCTGATGTCACTTGGGGTTTGAAAATAGGGGTGATCTAAGGTGAAAGGAAAACGTTAAAATAATATCAGTTTTTCTCCAACTGAAGCAACAGAGGCACAGTGGGGTTAAATCCTTGATCACAAGCTAGAGGTTGCTGGTTCAAACCTCGCCCAAGTTCATACAGTGTTGAATCCTAGGCTAAGACATCATATTTTCTTCCTTTTGCCCTCTACAGACACATACTACATAGATGCTCGTTAGGTTAGCGCTTAATTGACCAAATCACTGGCTGCAGTTACATTCACACCAAATTTCTGGTTAATTAAATGACATGCAAACCACAAAATGGTCCCTCTCATAACTCACATCAGATACATTTTAATAGTCAGAGTTTAAGAGTGCATTTTTCATATATAATAAACAAAAACAGTTTTTATTGTACCTTCTTCTGTACAAGGTCCTGCCAGTTAACGCTGATGAAGAAAATGTGGCCCATGACGTCTTTGGCATCGTTAGGACCTCCGCCTAACCTGTGGTGCAGACATATAAACATACAAACACTGTGTAACTTCTGTAGAGTTTGACGACAGTAGCTCAGTTGGTAGAGCATTTGTCTGCTGATCCGAAGGTTGGCAGTTTGAAACCCATTCTCAACATAAAAAAACATCATCTGTAGAGTGGTCAGATCCACTGACCCACAGGTTGATTGTGCAATTTCAGCTCCCACAGATGAATATCGTTGTGTGCTTGGGCAAGACACTAAACCCACCTCGCCCCCAGTGTCTGTGTACATTGGTGTGTGAATGAGTGTGTGCTTCGTACTCCTGTCACGATAACACAGTCCGTGTCCAGTCTACAGTTATTACCGTAGACTGTATAAAGAAATGGACTAAGGGAGTGTAGCAGTTATAGGGGCTGATTTGAAGCCGAGTTCCATATTAGGAATTCTGACCACGAGGATCATAGCTAATCTGGAGCGAGACTGTTGAAGGTAACGCCCCTTCCCGCCCGCACCGCTGGTTTAGCAGGGAGCTACTTGGCAACGCTGTCAATCAAACCTGTTGCTAATGCTAGCGGGAGCGACATCAGAGAAAGACGGCGCCTAATTTATCTGTTATTAATGTTCATACCTTGAGTTATGGACACAATAGTGAAATAAAAATACCAGGATCTGTAATTATCTGTTATTAATGTTCATACCTTGAGTTATGGACACAATAGTGAAATAAAAATACCAGGATCATGTAGAGTGGGTTACGAACCTGACAGCAGCAGTTGCAGAGAGAGGGGCGACAGTTTTCTATAAAGTGAATTGGAGCCAGAGTCGATGGAGCTGGAAGTGCGCCCATGCTCACTTTCTACTTAGAATGCGGCGGCTAGTGCGTTAGCTATGTCCATTTATATATACAGTCTATGGTTATTACATAAAAATGGTAAAAATCTCTGCATTATTACAAAGAATATTGAGCGAACTGTCATATATAAAATCGATATAGCATTTATCGTGATAGGCCTAGTGATTCCTTGACGTAAAGTGCTTTGAGTGCCTTGAAGGTGGAAAAGCGCAATATAAAAATGTGAACATTTACCACTTAGACACAGTAAAATTGCCCTCCCTGTTAAACTGACCTCTGCTTGGGGTCCTTCTTGAGCAGGCCGGCCAGGAGGGACTTGGCCTCTGGAGACAGGTTTCTGGGGAAGCGTATCTCCTCCATTAGGATGAGTTCAAACAGTCGCTCGTGATCGCGGTTATAGAAAGGCAGACGACCACACATCATCTCGTACATGACCACGCCCAGACCCCACCAGTCCACAGCACGGCCATAGTCATTGTCCTCCAGAACCTGACAACACACAACACATTACCCTGTGCATTCTCATACATACTGATATAATGAAACAATGAGACATCCTACAGAACCAGTCAAAAGTTTGGACACACTCTCTCATTCAATGTTTATTTTTTTTCTTTATTTTTACTATTTTCTACATTTTATATACATACAGAATACATCAAACATATGAAGTAAGATATATGGAATTATGTAGTAAAGAAAAAATGTTAAATAACTACATACAGGGTGCCTTGTCCTGTCTTTTTACAATTTTAAAATGTAATTACAAAGGCAATTGATAACATATATTAATTAGATTTGTTCTATTGTACTGGTGTTTATAAAAGTTTTTAAGCACATTGCATGTTTGTATGTCAGGCATCCTGTTGATTACAGAAGCACCCTTCTGAATGAACCCCTAAGAAATGAGTCCTCCTGAACATAAGGCATAATGTGTATAATGGTTTATTGAGACAAAATCAGATACACAGACTCAACAAAAATACAGAACAAAGTATGGAAGAGATCCAGTATCACGTCCCTCAATTGTGCATGACACAAGAAATTTAGGGAGACAGGGACAGTATTAGATAGAAAGAGAAGTGGGCCACTAAGAACATTTGTGGAATTGATCATGTAAGAGAGGTGTATTAAATGAGGTAAAAAACTTTGGAAACCACTGAGTACAATAGAACAAGTCTGATTAAGATATCTTATCAATTGCCTTTGTAATAATCTGTTTTAATTGTACAGAGACCTTATGGACACCCTGTATATAATATATAGCTATTTATTTTGGCTACTTTGAGGATTTGAATATAAAATATGTTTTAAAATTTAGTAGAGTTTAGGCCTGTGATGATAAACACTATATCGACTTATAGTTCAACACGTGACAAATGGAACAATTATTTTTGGGAGGTCAGTATTTATTGTGGGAACTTTTTCTTTGTGCTACTGAGAAATGTTTTGTTATTTTTAGGTATTACGGTGACATTTAAGCTGTCAAGGTTTGCATTATGAACTGCTATGACTCATTATAGAGACAAACTAACTACTCAAGTGTTGCATTCTTTTATTTCTTTATTACAGCTCATATTTTTTAACAATTTTGTAAATTTAGATTACTTTAGGGATAATTCTGCTTTATGGTTTGGTTTCAATATTATCGTTTATTATCTATATTTACTTATATCGCACTTCAAAATTTGTGATCGTGACAGGCCTTGTAGTTATTTAACTTTTTTCCTTTGCTACATAATTCCATATATCTTACTTCATATATTTGATGTCTTCTGTCTGTATGTAAAATGTAGAAAGTAGTAAAAAAAAAACAAAAAAAACAAAAACACTGAATGAGAGGGTGTGTCCAAACTTTTGACTGGTAGTGTACATGCTACTTAAATATGTTATAATTGTGTTCCCTCATCATTATTAGCATTATTAGTATCATCAAAGTTGTAGTTCAAATGATTCATGTATTGTCCTGCATTTGAGACTTGAGTGCTCAGAAAATTTCAGATTTCACCTACCCCCTATCTCTGCCCACAGCTCTGTAGTTACTACATTATTATTATTAAAAAAAAATCTGATTCAGGGTTCAAAAATGTCAAATAACCATTAAGATTTTCAGTTTTGAACAGACATGGCCTACTATTAAGCCGTTTTTTGGATCAATTTAGCAGTTTACAAAGAACAAAACATGAATTAATGATACATGTATGCAATAATTTAATACTAAAATACCAGAAAAAAAGTTTAGCTTCTTTAAAGGGCCCATGTTACGCTGTTTTCTGATCTATGTTATAATGTTGTTTCCTCTTCAAACAGAGTTTTGTTTCATTCACACATGTTCAACACACAAACCCTGCATATTTAGGCTGAGTTCTTCTCTCAAACAGAAAAAAAAACACTCCGTTTCATTCACACATGTTCAACACACAAACCCTGCATATTTAGGCTGAGTTCTTCTCTCAAACAGAAAAAAAAAACACTCCACCTTGTGATGTCATGTGGTAATACAGGAAGTGCTCCACTGTGTTTTTAAACTCCATGCACCTTCACATTTGGATAATTTCAGATCTAGAATTTCTAATTTCTACTAACCAAAAGGGAAAAAGTAGCTGCCAACTTGTAAAACTACCGCTTCATGACATCACAAGGGGCAACAGAGCATTTTGAGCTTTGGAGATGTAGACAGACTAATAATGCAGGGTTACTCAAACATGTGTGAATTAAACAAAACTCCAGGTATGTTTTTTCATGAAGTAACAACATTATAACATAGCTTAAATCTCTCACGAGTCAATTTTGCGTGATATAGGATCTTTAATAAACATGCATATGATATGACTCACCTCAGGAGCGAGATACTCAGGCGTTCCACAGAAGGTCTTCATGGTGGCGTCAGACGTGATACCTTCTTTACAAAGGCCAAAGTCTGTGATTTTAATGTGCCCATCTTTGTCCAGCATAAGGTTCTCCAGCTAAAGCAACAAAAACAAGTTATTTTTAGATGAAATAATGGCCACTAGATGAGCTGTCTGCAGTCACTATTTTGACATAACATTTGAACAATTTTAAATGTGGAAATGTGGAATGTGAGGTTTTTAAATGAAAGAATCAGAGAATGCATGGTTTGACTGTAAATGGATGGACACTTGGATGTATTTTAATTGTTTGCTAACCTGCCTGGGGACTGCAGATGGAAACTAGCTTTAGCTAAATTTGGTGTAAATTTGGTGTATTCACATGGCTAATTGTAAATTTTAAAACTAAAGAAATGCTATGTACAATTCTGTTTACAAAGATATCTCCAGTGAGTGGTTGCGCAATAGAAAATATTCCAAATGTAGAAGGTCTGAATGATTTGGGAAAAATATCTGATTTCGATTTTTTTGGGCAAACATTGCAACTGCCATTAGATTTGTGATTTCTGTTTTGGTAACAGGATTCTGTTCAAAGTTCACGTTTTTAACACACAAAAAATGATAAAAAAAAATGAAATATGAACTCACAAACTAATACAAGAATCAAATTTCAAAACATGTTTGTACAGATTTAAACTACGGGGTGAGCAGTTTTTACGCAGAACAACAATATAGGGAGTGTGTTGTCACCCATAGCGTTCGGCTCCAGTCAAATGAAGCTCATCGAGGCTAGATCTTATAGGGGCCAATTTGAAGCCAGTTGCATATTTGGAATTCTGACCGCGAGTATCATAGCAAGCAAAGGGCCAATCCAGAGCAAGGCTGTTAAAGGTAACGCCCCTTCCTGCCTGCACCGTTGATTTAGCAGGGAGCAGGTGCTTAGCATCGCTGTCAATCAAACCTGTTGCTAACGCTAGTGGGAGTGACCTCGGGGAAAGAAGGCGCCTGATTTTTCTGTTATTAATGTTCATATCTTGATTTACGGACACAATAGCAAAATAAAAACACCAGGATCACGTAGAGCGGGTTAATACAAACATTTTAAGACAGCAGCAGTTACAGAGAGAGGGGGGACGTTTTTTCAGTAGAAAGTGAATTGGAGAAAGGAAGGATGGAGCCGGAAGCGAGCCCATGATCACTTCCTATTTAGAATGTGGTGGCTTGCAGGTTGGCCATGTCCATTTATATAAACACTCTATGACATTAACACAGACAGGGTGGGGGCGGGGTAAGTGGAGGTGGGCAGACCTTGTTGAGTTCATTCATAATTGCGCTGGATTCACCAAACACAGTAAGGCTAAGTCATACCTTGAGGTCGCGATACACAACATCTCGTGAGTGGAGGTATTCTAGCGCTGATACGATCTCTGCCCCGTAGAAACGAGCCCGATCCTCAGTGAAGACTCGCTCACGTGACAAGTGGAAGAACAGCTGAAAGAGGCAGGAGTCCAGCACTTATCTCTTTGAATAATCTGTGTACAAGTGTGAACAGAGATGTCTCACCTCGCCTCCATTGGTATACTCCATAACAAAACACAACCTATCGTGTGTTTGGAAGGCATATTTCAGTGTCTGTGGATAGAAGAGAACCACTTTAAGAACAGAGAAGTGACAGAACAAGTGCTTAGATACGCATCTCCGCAGACAGATAACACAAACCGCATGCCTCAGCATATTGTTAAGTGTGTCTGCAGTGCATAGTGGCTTGAGAACAGTATCTTATCTTATCAAGTGAACAGTGTCAAACAATATCTTTGCATACTACTTTTTGGCAGTGGTAACTGACAACCTCAATATAGCGGGACATAGCCTTGAATTCAAGCATATTCTACCATTTTTATTTTTTATTAAACATTGTAAAAATCTAAGGTATACTGTCTAAACCAGACTTGGAGAGACTTATCTATGAATTTGTCTCTAGTAGGTTAGACTCCTGTAACGTCCTGCTCACTGGCCTCTCTCTAGTCCTGGTCTAGTCCTGGTCTAGTCCTGGTCTAGTCCTGGTCTAGTCCTGGTCTAGTCCTGGTCTAGTCCTGGTCTAGTCCTGGTCTAGTCCTGGTCTAGTCCTGGTCTAGTCCTGGTCTAGTCCTGGTCTAGTCCTGGTCTAGTCCTGGTCTAGTCCTGGTCTAGTCCTGGTCTAGTCCTGGTCTAGTCCTGGTCTAGTCCTGGTCTAGTCCTGGTCTAGTCCTGGTCTAGTCCTGGTCTAGTCCTGGTCTAGTCCTGGTCTAGTCCTGGTCTAGTCCTGGTCTAGTCCTGGTCTAGTCCTGGTCTAGTCCTGGTCTAGTCCTGGTCTAGTCCTGGTCTAGTCCTGGTCTAGTCCTGGTCTAGTCCTGGTCTAGTCCTGGTCTAGTCCTGGTCTAGTCCTGCTGGTTCCCAGAATCAGGACTAAACATGGGGAATCAGTATGTCAGTTTTATGCAGCTAAAACCTGGAACAGTCTTGCTGAAGATGTGACAGAGGCCTCTACTTTTAAATCCAGGCTCCAAACGATTCTGTTTAGCTGTGCATATGACTGAGAGGTTTTTATTCTGCACTCTTCTCTTTTAATCTTTGTTTTATAGTGATTTTAATGTCTTTCTTATTGTGTAAAGCTTTGAATTACTTTGTGTACCAGTTGTGCTATACAAATAAACAGGATGTGGCTGATAATGACGCAACAGATGCTAGGAGACCAACACCACAGAGGGCATTTGGTCAACGCCTGACATTTGACTAAAGGCCATTCCAGATCAAAGACTTGAGGCCGTTAGGGACCTGTGGAAGGTTCAGCTCATTCTGCAATGTGAATCTCCTTGGAATGGAGGTGGTGTCATTTTTAGCACATCCTCTGGTCCACACTGTTGTTTGTTTGGAGTTTCGTGCCCGCAAAAGGAGATGTGGAGTGGCAAAATGGTCGCTCTGTGCCTTTGATTTGTGGAGGATGATGATGTGATTTGGAATGGATCTATTGTGCTTGTGTCTGCTCTACAGTTATAATCTACGACACCCGTGGATCATTATGTTATAATTCTTTTCATATGTACCAAAATGACTACGCTGAATCCTACACGTATCACTGATTAAGAAAATAAATATGCCGTCTTGAAAATAAGTGACTAAAGATTGCTCATACATGCACGAAACACTCCAAAAACAACTTTGAGAGGGTAAATGAGAAGAAACAACTAAACGTGGTTAAAAGCTCTGAAAAGTTGATTTTGCAGAATATCTATCCTATCAGCAGTGTTCTTGTGGAGATAAGTGGAAATGCTTCAGTACTTACAGTAAGAAAAGGGTGACGTGTGTTTTGTAAAACTCTGCTCTCTGTAACTGTGTGGGCAACCTCGTCCTGCAACAAAACAACAACGATAAGTCACTTCATGTTCCTGATTAAGTTATATACAACACCGTTCCCCACCATGAGCACAGAAAAGAACTATACAAACTTACCTTAGCTATAATTACTTCTTTACGCAGTATTTTCATGGCATAGTGTACTCCAGTAGACTTTTCCTTGACGAGAATCACTTTTCCAAACGTCCCCTTACCGAGCAACTTTAGATATTCAAAGTCACTCATGTTCTATATAAAGGAAATTCACATCCTTAGTCAGACTGGCAGGAATTTGAAGTATATACTAATTGGCTCTAAGCACAATGGTAGTGGGCTAGTTCCAATTGCGACCATTTACGGCGTAATGTGATGTCTATGAGGTTTTTGCTGAGTCGTGCTAAAATCAGTAAGTCCTGACAGATCAGTGGACAGGGGGCTGCGGGTGGGTTAGGGTCAGGGGTCAGAGGTTAGGGGGTTAGGGTCAGGCAGTGGACAGGGAGCTGCGGGTGGATGCTACTGATAACATGTTAAACACTTTACAAATGTGAGGAAAACTTCACTGGAGGACTCTTCTGCTTTTAGAAAGGTACGTCTTTGTGTGTCAATGCTAATGCTAATGCTTTGTTGTAAGGATGATCCAATTATTTTTAGGTGTAGATTATCAGTGGTGTTATTTAAATATTTATTTGGCTCAGAAATTAGCCTTAGCATTAGCACAAAGACAGACATTTGTAAACACAGAAGTGTTCTCTGGTGACATTTTCTCCAGAGAACACATGTTGTCAGTGGCATCCACCTGCAGCTCCACCGCCTGACCCTAACCGCCTAACCTCTGACCCCTGACCCCACTGTCCACTGCCTGATCTGTCTGAGTTATTGAGTTTAGTGCAACTCTGCAAAAACCTCATAGACATTACATTACATCATAGACATTACATTACATCGGAGCCGACTGTCCCTCTGATTGGAACTAGCCGGCTACCGTTGAGACAATTAAGATGTAATAATAGTTGTATTCGATGTACCACTTTATTGCGACTCTTGGACATAGCCACTTCCATCTCTTCCAAACTGCACTCGCTCGGTGAACCAAACACGTCCATGGGCTCCTCCTCTTCCTCCTCGCGCATCTTTAAACTGTTGGCCACTGACTGAATGGCCCGCATCCATTCCTCTCTGAAAATTAAACATCATATACGTTATATTCAGGACTGATCATAGGGAGTGAAAAAAAGTGCTGACCACAAATGTTACTCTGGAATGAAAACCACTAACCTCTCCTCATTAGTGTCCACGTGAAAAGTTCGTTCAATGAAAGTGGTCCACTGAAGGCAACGGATCACAAATGTATTTGGCTTCGGTCTTTCAGTCTTCATTAACTGGCATTCTGAAATACAAAAATGTTACCATTTGTATAATATTACTACTTAACTAGGGTTGCCAAAAGTATCGAAAATCAGATACTAATGAATATTAAAACTAGTATCAAAACTAGATAATCAAAGCTCATTTAACCCTGAAGAACCCATGGGGTCAAATTTGGCCACAGTTAATTGCTGCTACCCAAAATGAACAAACAAAAATAATATGCCAAATTTAACTTCAGAAGCCCAGAGTGCCACTTCTGGCCCCTGCATAGAGACACCTAGTGGAGCCAGAGTGGTAGTGATTTTGGCCTTGTGTTCTTGTTTCCATTGGCCAAAGTGTGTTTGTACATTTGAAATTCAGTTTTAACATGTAACAAATAAAGCTAAAAAGAACATTGTCTCATGTCTCATTGTATCTGTGTGGTTGACTGATTATTTTCCTAAATTTAAAATAGTTAATAATAGTGCATTGACAGTGTTTGTTATTGTGATTCTTTGAAATGATACGCCTAAAGCCCAATGGGTCAAATTTGGCCCTGATCCTAAATTAGGGAATAAAGGGTTAAAATTGAAAAAGTGGATATTTCAGTGTTCAGTGAACTTATAACAGTAATTTAATGCATTGTTCATAATTTTCCAAAGGAAAGGGTTCTTGGGTTCTCCAGGGTTAAGCAGGTATTGATACTGAAAAATAATACAATTTGACCTTGTCTGCAGTTTCATCTCGAGATTTATCAGAACTACTTTACTAGAAGTAAGACCACAAGGTATAATTTTTGTGTTGAAAATTATAATTGGGGGATGCACCGATCCAGATTTTTCATCTCCAATACCGATATCGATACTTTGGCTTTAATTATCTGCCGATCCCCGATATCATACCATTGTAGGAACCAAGAATTAGGCCCGTCCTGATAATCACTATATCGACTGAAAACTATAACAATATATTTTGGGGCTCAGTTTATGTTATGGGTAAATTTTTTTGAAAACCTTGGGAGATTCTTGTTATTTTAGTAAGATTTGAGCTGTGGCATTAAGTAGTTTCAATATTATCATTTATCGTGGTATTTCTCTACAGCGATATATCGTGCTTCAAAATGTGTTATCATGACAGGTCTACTAAGAATGACTTTTTTCCCCCAAAACACAGTTACCTTATTACAAAATGGATCCAACTGGGGTATGTAATTGTTATTTATTTTGCAAGTAACTACTGAACAGCTTTGTATGAGTAAAGGTTCACACATTATGAGACGTACTAGGCCAACATCAGCCAGTAAATAGTCCTATTATGTCACATTAAAGGCCCAACCAGGAAATCAGCTGATACCTGATCCAGCAAAATTTTCCCTGATCGGTATCTGTATCAGTGTGGGTGCATCCCTAATCACACTATTGTCTAAAAAGCTTTGAAAATGATCATTTGGGTATCGAGTCTATTCTTCAGTATCGAAATCCAAGTTTGAAATTTTAATATCATGACATAACACACAACGCTAATGTGAAGAATGTTATGAAAACTTAAATACATGCTACTCACGTGCTACTGAGAAGTTGTTGAGAGGAGGAGAGCTCTGGTCATTGAGGTCAGGTTTTTCTTTGTAGCCGATAAAGGAACCGTCACTTTTTAAAATGAAATATCTGGGCCTCCATGTTTTGATGTATTCACCTGGAATTCAAGGGGACATATTATGTAAAACTTACCATGTTATAATCTAGTGTTCCCTCGTCAATAGCTTGCTCAAAGTTTTATTTCAATTGACCCATGCTTGTTTCTTGTATTGTCCTGCATTTGAGGCTTGAGTGCTCAGAAAATTCAAGCTCTTACCAACCCCTTATCTCTACCTACGTCACTGTATTATATTATATTATTATTCAAAAGAGTCAGACTGTGGGTCACACATGTAGGATTAAGTAATTTTTCAACAATAAAAACATGTTAAACCTGCTGCTTGCTACAGTTAAAGCAGATTTATTGTGCTTGTGTGTGCTCTGCAGTTATAATCTATGACAACCCTGGATCATTATGTTATAACTTGCACATTTTAAATCCTAATATTCATCTAAAACGACTTAATAAAAGAAACAAGCCCGCTAACGTCCGTGTTAGAAAACTGCAGTGCCCAGGGGTCGTATCGTAAATGTCATCACAACAAAGAGCCGCACCTCCTATGGATAGCTGCACATCACACTAGCGTGTAGTGGATTTTTTTTCATTTGTACCAAAATGACTACGCAACGCTGCCGAATTGTACTTGCATCATTGATTAAGAAAATAAAATTGGACAACAAAGTAAGTACAGAGCAGGTGGTGTGTGATCAGCAATATGGCGTCTTGAAAATAAGCAATTAAAGATTGCTCAAACATGCACGAATCACTCCAAATACAACTTCGAGAGGGTAAATGAGAAGGAAACAACTATAACATAGTTAAAAGCTCTGGAAAGTCCATTTTATAGAATAGGTCTGCTTTACATGCCACTATTAAAAAGACATCAGTTCTGCAGTTTTAAGAGGAAGTCAATGTACCAGTTTACAATGAACAAAATGTACAATAATGCTCCATGTATGTTATAGTTTAATATTAGAAACTCGAAACTTTTTCTCAGTTTTTTCTTTTAAAAATCAAACTAATACTTGAATTAATTTTACTGTTCCAAAAAAAACCAAAAAAACACTTTTACCTCTTTTCTCTTTTCTTACCTCTTTTCTGGAGCCAGCCCTCTCTCATTATACTAACTTCATTCATGTTTAGAGATGTCTTTGAGAGGAGAGGGTGAGGACGGGAGGATGGGGAGGGGAATGGTGAACTTTTTCTTTGGTCTGCTCAATTCCCAATCACTGTCATCAAATATCACCTTCTGAACAAGACAAAAAAGACAATAGTTTTACACTGGAAACCAAACATCATCATTCAGCCTTGATTAACAGAAGGGGTGCAGTATGTGTCTGTATATACTGCTTTTTTTAACTTGTTATATTACATTTTTTTTAAAAACCTTTTTGTTCTTTCACAAACCAAAGAACCAGGAAGTTAAAAGAAAAACTTGCAGATAGCGCCTCACTATTTATTAGCTGTCAGTGTTTCCACACTGCATTTTTTTGGGCATAGCAAGATTAAATTTGAAAACATAAACATGCAATACTTTTTCTTTTCATTTTACTCATCAGTTTTGAGAGTCGACAGACAATTATTACACTGTAAACACTGATTTCAATTCATTTATGATATACTGTGCATTCCCATTGAGTTGGTATAATTTTCATCCTCTGCGAAGAACAAAATCTCCTGTCTGATTTTAAGAAGAATCTTGTTGTACCTGTAGTTTAAACTTTAGACCTCTACAAACACGTTCTGAAATGCATGGGATTCTTGTATTAGTTTATCAGTTCATATGTCAGTCTTCTGTCAGATGTAAATTTCCTGGAGTGGTTTACACTCTGAACAGAATCCTACTATTTAAACATAAATCCAAAATCTTATTGCAATACTTGTCTGAAAAACTGTAAAATAATAATAATAATAATAATGATTATTATCATCATTACCTAAATCATAACAAGTAAAATTATACAATAATCTAATTTTGCTTGTCAATTTTGTAAATCAAGATTAAAGATTAAGATTAAACAATACAATAAAAGTACTGCACGTGTGTTTACTTCTGATCAACACCTCAACACATCAAACGCATTAACTACACATATAAACATTATAAATAGCTGTATTTTAAATCAGATCGGTTATACCTGTGTGGTAAAATGGTAGTTGTTTGTTTGCCCGGGTCCAGCTGCATTTATCAGCGTGAGTTAGCACGCAGCCGCTGACAGTGGCTAACATCGAGCTAACAGAACTGGGTTAACTTTTAACAGATGGTTTATAAGAGGTAAATAATCTCACGGATCGACAGTAAAGGATCATAATAACTACAACTGCAGCCGATATAAAGCGTAACACTGCAGGACACGTGTGCACTGAAACATGGAGTAAGAGGTGTACAAAATAAAGGTTGTTTTTACATTTCCACTCAGAGCTCGCTTGGTAAACCTGGGTTACTTGTAGTTACTCATTAGTGAGATATTTTGGACTGAATGTCGCATATTACTGCTTGTTTTCACACTTTACAATGATAAATACCAGGCGGTCACTTCTTACACGGTTGATAGATTACTGTACCAGAACATCAGCGCCATAAACTTGACCTTATCAGCGCAAAAGTGGGTTTATTATTAGTAAACAGCCTTACTTTAGCGATCTTATTCCTTGAACTGATGCAGCCCTGCTACTATTAGCGACTCAAGGCTATGTCAGAGGCATGCACTACACTTTAACTTCAATCAACTTGCAGAGATCTGCGTAAAAAACGTGATCAAGAAGTAAAAACTTGTATAAGGGTTGAACGTACATGTAAGCAGCTGTTTGGTCCGCGTTGGTGCGTTTTGGAGCAGTTTTGACAGGTTAGATCCAGAGCAGGCCACGATCATCCACCAGGAAAAAAACACCATGGACCCACTTCTTCTGAGGCGCACGGGGAAGGTCGCAGCGCAGTGTCAGCACAACCCCACCCAGTGGCCAGAGCGCGCAGTGCATCACAACGGGATTTTACCGTGTACCCTCTTGTGAGTAGTGAGCAGTGGTGGAATGCAACGAAGTAAAAGTAGTAAAGTACTGTAGTTAAGAACAAATTTTAGTTATCTGTACCATTAAAGTGGATGCTTTTCACTTTTACTTTACTCCATTTGACATCAGGTATCTGTACTTTCTACTCCACTACATTTTTGAACAGGACTGAAAAGTAAAATTATTTTTTATTATTGTTTGAGACCTGTCGAAAAGGGTGATGGGTTTATTTCTGATCAAGTCCATAATGTGACAAATGTAACAAAAATGTACAAACAAAAACTGCTAGGAAAAAACAACAACATTGCTGTCAGTTGTTTCTACTGAACAAAATTCAGCACAAATTTGTATCAAAATCACTACATTTTAAGTTTCATTAAGTCTGAAAATCTGCGTGAAATACTTTTACCAAGAATCCATCATGTTTACGGACTAAACCAAGTAGTGACCAAAGGGAGGGGTGAATTTTTATTTTAAGACATAAAATATGATTATTTTATTGAAATAAAAGACATGGAGGTCGTATATTATTCTATTTACATGCATGTTTTCCGCACATAATCTGTATATTTGGTTTTTTTTACTTTTAAATTTTTAAACTGGTACTTTAATACTTTTACTTAAGTAGATTTTTTCATGTGATACTTTTACTTTTACTTGAGTATTTTTTGATCCAGTATCTGTACTTTTACTTAAGTAACAAAATTGAGTACTTCTTCTACCACAGGTTGTTGTAACATAGGCAGTGTTATGAAGTAACTAAATACATGTACTGAAAATACATATTCTGAATACAAATTTTGAGTACCTTTATTCCGGTACACTTTTTCTTTTGGCGGTGTTCACGATACAGTTACTTTCCTAAAATCAAAGGAATACATGGCAGTACTTGATCACGCAATTTTGGCTTTGAACTGCACAGTATTAGTGAGAATAAAGAAAATACAGCTCTTGCAGTGTGTGTGTGTGTGTGTGTGTGTGTGTGTGTGTGCGTGATTTTTCGTCTCTAATTAAACAGTGCAACAAAAATAAAGCTGTTTGTAATTCTATGTCATGTTTTCTTCACTATGATATAATGCAACTCGGTGTAGAAGTATTCCAAATATTCAGAATACAGTACTCTGATTGGCCCCTGTAATGGAATACAGTACAAAACACATTTTAATTTGGGTATTCAGAATAGGCCACGATAATACATTCTGAAGTTCAATATATTGCTGAAGAAAATATAGACGATAAACTAATTTATGCCACTGACACAAAAACCCAAGAGCAGATTTAAACCACAAAAACTATTCTAAATATATAGTATTGAAAAAAATCATGAGCTGCAATAAATAAACAGCAGAATGAAACACTTAAGATCTTGGTTTGCATCTGTAATGAGTCATACAAGTTATTCATTCAGCCTTTTACAGCTTAATGATACGCCTTATCATAAAGCCAAAAATAACCAAAAATTTTCCAAAAAGTACACACGATAAATATTGACCACAAAAACATAGTTCCAGTTTTTCTATACTGAACGATAAGTGATAACTGTAGTGATTGTCGTGACAGGCCTAAATCAGTATTGTGTAACTAAATACATTTACAAAGTGTCACAACATCACAACACTCAGAATTCAATAACATTTTATACAGATTTTAGTTCCCATTCAAAATATATAGGCCTATTTTAATGAAGCAACAATATAATTTACATTATCAATTAGAAACCTGACAGCAGGGCCAAATACTGAAGCATATCTGAAGCAAAGGGCTACAGTCAGATACTGGAGCAAAGAAATACTGCAGTAAAAGTAGACGTATCACATGAAAAAATCGACTTAAGTATTCAAGTACCCGTTTAAAAATGTACTTAAAGAATAAAAAGTGAAAGTATTTCATGCAGATTTTGAGATCATATAAGATTCAAATGTAGTGATTTTGATAAAGTTTTGTGCTGAATTTTGCTCGACAGAAACAACTGAATCAGTTTTTTTTAGCTGTTTTATTTGAATATTTTTGTTTGTTCAAATTATGAACGTGTTAAAAATAAACCCTCAGCCTTTTCATCAGGGCTCAAACTATAATAAAAAATACTTTTCAGTCCAGTTCAAAAATGTAGTGGAGTAGAAAGTACAGATACCTGCTCTCAAATGTAGTGAAATAAAAGTAAAAATTATTCACTTTAAAATGTACTTAAGTAAAGTACAGATACCTAACATTTCTACTTAAGTGCAGTACTTTTACTAGGTTAGGTTAGGCTAATTGCAACATCCAGCCCAGCCTCTTCCTGTGGATCGTGTATCTTTCAGTCACAGAAATGGAGCTACTGAGTGTTGTGTTATCTCTGGAATTATGTTTGGGTGGTGTCTATTTTCCCTCATGTTCAAGATGAATTTCTCCAGACAATGACAAACGGCTTATCTTTAGCTGTTAGTATGAGCACACAGGGGAGTGGACAGAGGGCACAAAGAGTCTGTTGTCCTGGGTCCCAGGGTTTTAGGAGCCCAGAA
>JACM01053433.1:0-15606 GCA_000787095.1 Periophthalmodon schlosseri | reverse complement strand
AGTCTATGGCTGAACGAGCTCTTGTAGATGACCAGCACACTGTGGAGTGGGTGGGTAGGAAAATGCAGAATAGTCCTGATTTTGGACAACATCCTTCTGTTTGACACTATAGTCAGAGTCCAGCTCCTCCGCCACATTCTTTCATCTGGTGGTATTCAGAAATCAGTTACTTTCCTAAAATGAAAGGAATACATTGTGATATTTTATCATGCAAGTTAGGCCTGAAAGTGCACGATATTGGTGAGCAAAAATAGAAATAACATTTTTTTAAGATTGTATTTTTCACATAATCAACATAAGTTCATGATGATAGTGGAATTGAGAAAAATAGTGTATGATGGAGTAACCTTTAATTTAAAAAGTCATTTATATTACAACATAAAAAGCTACAAATGATCCCTTTGTGTAATCCATAAATGAAAATGGAAGACTCATCAAAACGTGTCAAGAGAGCTGTAGACGATGAAGAGGATATGATGCAGGCTTTACGAGACTGTAAACTATTGAGCTTTATGAGATGCCGTAAACAGCAGTGTATCTGCTTTAGCTGAGGTAGACAGTTCTGTGCTTCTGAGAGGAAAGCGAGCCAGTGGAGGCTACTTTCTATTAAGTCAGACTTGAAAATCTATTTTAGAGGAGCTCATTCAGGAAACCCCACTCTCAACTGCACCTGCCAGAAGGGGCCGAAGTTGTTGTATGATCATGACTGTGCGTGTAAAGAAAATTAGACTGGAAACAAGTGGATATTCTGTGCAGATTAAAGTGTGACTATAAACATAAACCTCACTCCCAAACACATTTCAATCTGATAAACTGGGCAGTGCCTGGAGGACTAAAAGGGAGAGTGACAGAGGAGGAGGGGCGGGGTCTGGAGGTATAAGAAACAGTGTGATTGGTCTAACAGGCATCCACACTTCAAACTCCGCCCGTGCAGCCAGGTATTTGTAATCAGAAGCACTTGTCTGTAATCAGGGCAGTCTTTTGTGATGAAATTGCAGTGGCCACTGAAGGCAGCACACAATTTGATTTACGCATTTTGGACCAGAAAGCTGCAAATGTACTTAGTTTGCACTAAAGTTGCCAAAAATGACTAGGAACAGTACACAGCGCTATTAAAACTTCATGTACACAGTTTAGTAGCGAAAAGAAGTGAATTTAGTGTTTAGCTCCGCTTTAATTGTATTAGAGTAGTGGATATGACAGCCAAGAAAACCTATGTTAAGATCTGGAGGAACCCAAGAGACCCGTGGAAGAAATGAGGTACTAAAATCTTACATTGACTGTGGATGTGTCATTACAATATGTGCAAAAAGTAGCCTCTTCTCGGCAACTTTTTTAACAGTGTTAGTTCTGTTTAGTCAAATCAGGCTTATTTCTTTGTTTTTTTCCCTCACAGTTCTTTTTTTTTTTTTTTTGCTGTAGCTTATCTGAAAGATTTCAGACTTAAAGGTGCGTTATGTAACTTGTCTTGTGGGGGGTCTGCCGGTCAGCTAGTCTCCATGGAGATGTTACTGCTTTGCCTGCAGTGTTCTTTGGCAAAACTTCTCTATCTTGCATTTATTCAATAACTGTTTTTGCTGCTAAAAATTACCTTGAAAAACATGTTTTCTTACTGTGTGGCCTATCCTCCGATTTAACCTGTAACTTAACCCGATGGCGCCTTCTGCTTGTCTCCTTGATAGGCAAGTTTAATGCTATATTGTGCAATCTTCCAGGCAAGAAATAACATCTTCAGGGAGCACATTTTGTAATGAAATATCATCTTGACTATAATCAAATTCAAACTTGAGCTAACACCTCTTCTTCGATTTGGAAAAAAAAAATCTAACTGCAATATTTCCACCAAGCATTTTGCCTGTGATAAGATTTGCAATGTATTTTTTAATAATAGGATTCTGTACAGACTTCACATTTTAAATGTGTGCAAGACTGAAATAAGCCTATAGACTGTCAAGCTAATACATAAATCTGTATTTGAGAACAAGTCTGTACAGTCCTAAACTACAGCGTTCAGTTCTTAGAGAAGAATAAAACAAAATACGTTGTTGTTTGTGGAGGGAATGATAGTACCGTGTTTTCCGAACTATAAGTTGCACTTTTTTTTATAGTTTGGCCGGCGGTGCGACTTATATTTCACATATAAATCGCATCTGAGTATATGTTTTTTTCTTCATTATTATGTATTTTTTGGCTGGTGCGACTTATACTCCGGAAAATATGGTACCTAAAAAACTGCAGACAATGCGATTTGCTAATTGGGTCCATTAAAAGTGTGATTTTGATTTAATTGCAATTAATCTTGCAGCCCTAGACAGCACCGTAATTATAACAGTATTTATGATTGCAAAAAACTGTGCTCTGTCCACCTTATTCTGGAAGTTGCAGTAGGCGCCGCCGTCGTCATTGGGGTTGTATTATTTTGCATGGGGCTGCTGAACTTGACAGCAAACAGCAAATAAGTTCTATATGGACTCCAAAGCCTCCAGAGAGTCAGTGCAGTATTGACTTGTTGGTCACATAAACATTGAATATTTTACACAAATCAACCTTATATCAGATTTTAGTGGCAAAACTTTTCCCACTTTTCCATTGAAATGAATGGGATTCCCGCTTAACCGTAGATTTATATATTGCTGTCACATGCTGCTTGACTCCATATTTAAGCATTTTATATATTTGGGTTTAGTGTTTAAAAGACTGTCAGGTGGGATTTGCAGTTTTATTTAAGTACCTCTCATTTGAGGTACCTTCACTATGGTGGGGCAAGTTTGGAGTGTGCTGACAGATGACTCACTGGTTGTAGAAGTAGACCTATTCACCCTGTACTTCCTCCAGAGCAGAGTGGGAAAGTCTGCCTTTGTGAGCTACAGTTAGGGCATAATGAAAATGATTTGGACTCCATCTGTAGAATAGGGCCTGATGGATGGCTACGTGGCCCAGATTGTCACATTTACGACTGAGGTACAACATGTTCTCAACAAGTCTGTTCATCTTTAGTGAATTGACAAAAACATGATATTTCTGTGTAATGTCATTTTGGAGTTTAGGTTATGTATATAACCTGGTTCAAGGCATTCAAAAACACTGCAATGTTTTAGTTTTAGAGTCTTATTGATACTGGGTGTGTAAAGGTAATGTAATCGCCTGGATAGCAACCTTAGCGGTTTTGACGAGGAACAGAGCAGAGCTGATTTTTCCAGTGCAGACCCAAGTGCATTTATTTCCAATACCAACGAATATTTACAAAAATTACAGCAAAATTTAAAATCAGCATGGCAGTAACATCCTGTACACACAGCACCTTCTTCGAGCAGTCTGAGGTTGGCTCCTTTTATAGAGCACCTCCCTTAATTGGTTGTTCCCACACTGCAGCACAGATCAGTTTCAGCAAATTCAATAATATTGTTAAAAAGTTATCTTTAGAAAAACAGTGTTAATCTTTATTCAATCAAATCTGTTATTAAAATAGAGCTCTATATTAATTTATCAGTGTTCACTGTAGAAAACAAACTAGATATTTGGACACCCCTCCTACTCCGACACAGTTGTCTGTCCCGGAACCTTCTTAAGGTGCTCCAGCTCTAAGATGGCAGACAACATGGGTAAGTAGAAATTCAAACAATTAAATTGCAATCCATTTGCTGATGCACTTATGTCTTTTGTTACAGGCCAACTTTAACTGCAACCATCTCAGTCAATAAACATTTTAACTTCTTTGTGTATTGTCATTTTTACCTATTAGCTTTCAGTTTAGGCCTATGTAATGGACTAGCTACATTACAATAACTAGAAGCACTGCTTTGTCTGAAGATGTCATTCAAGTTAGACTTTAATCTGATCCTTGTTTTATCATAACCTGGCCAGAAAGAACTGACTTAGCTGGAACTACAACAGAAGAGCTGATTTGTGCTGTTGAACAAGTCTCTCTTAAATAACATTACAGTCACAAGCTAGCTAGCGTTAACCAAGTTTTTCAGTTAGTCACTCCCACCTTTTTGTTGACAATCAAACGCCAACAGGACCACGAACGCTCGTATTGATCACAGCCTCCTGAAAATGTGTTGTTTAAATCCATTTTGCAATTTTACTTGAGTTTTCAGACAATCTAAAGACTTACCAGGCTGTGTTTGCTGATGTGTACATTGTGTCACCGTGGTAACCGCTGAACATTCTGCCATAGACATACATACAGTACCCCTCAGCGTGATACGTCAATAGTGTACTACTTTCTTTGAGGAATAACCTGCGTGATTCAACAAGGTATTAACGTATTTAATAATTATTATTTATTAAATGAGTCACCGATCAAATCTCTCTGTGCTTCGCCGTGTTGCTGAAATGTCACATATCAGAAGCCTGTGCGTTTAGCTCTGAAACTTCACGTACGGTTTCAAATGTGGAAGGATGACAGCAGTTACAAGCGGAAGGCCACCATTTTACCAACAAACCCTTTTAAATGTCACAAATACAATTTTAGCTATACAAATATTCAAATACGCATAACTGTGCGTGTGCATGTGTGTGTTTGCGCTTGACGTCGTGATACTATCCTTGTGTAATAATTTCTCAGCCATGGAGTATTTAACGCCTCAATGTCGCCATGATCTCGTCATTATGGTGCCCATTAATATTCACAGTTATAATCATACGTGAATGGCAAAGTTATTACCGTCTTTGTTGACTTTCCATCAAAACGCTGAAGCCGGGTAAATGACTACCTTTTATGGTCCCATGATTAGAGAAACTGGCAGTTGAAAGAGAACCAGAGCACGGGCTGAATATTAAAAAGCCATATGCGTAATACATGAGAGTGGTGTGGGCCGTTTTCAATTTGACGTGGTAAGTGGCGATGAGCGGGGGATTTACATACATATACAAAGTAAACATTAGCTTTCCCATCACGCCGAGTTAATATCTGGGCAAACATGGCTGCCAGGGTAAACATTATGGAGAGTTGTAGTTGTGTTTGGTCAGGCTGTTTAAACCTGTCATTCTCGACCCCGCGCTCCTGTGCTGTGCTGTGAGCTGTTATTTTCGCTAACGCCCTGGCTAAATAAATGAGCACCATAAGGGACGCAAGGTCGAGGATTGAGGCATTGAATTACGGCAAACATATTCTAATTTTAAAGAGTGTGTTTCTAGGAAATTATTTTTCAGAAGTAATCAATTTGGTCTTGCAAACAAAGGAAGAAACTACTTTCAAGAATAAAATAGGCCATAAGATCAGCCCTTGAAGAACTACAGCATGAAAAAAAATACAGTAATAAATCATTTGTGGCTAGCACTCTCGCCTCACAGTAAGAAGGTTCCGGGTTGGACTCGTGGGCCTTTCCGTGCGGAGTTTGTTTTCTAGAGATGGGTCCCCTGCCACTCACTGCTCCTGACAGGTTACCCGAGCAGCACCGAATGATGGGTCAAATGCAGAGGACAAATTCCCTTATGGAGACAAAGTGTAATATTTGTTTAATGCTTTCCAAAAGTAAATTAAAAACAGATTTTATTCATCATTTTTTTCTTCTTTTATCTTACCTGAGGACACAAACTGTACACCAACTTAAAAAGTGCGTCTGCAAACCTGGACCAATGGCTCCTACAATCACCACAGTTACAGAACAAAACATGCTATGAATCATTCCTTATATTTAATTATTTTTACGTGACGTCGTCTCTATTACAAAATCAAAGACCAGAGTAAACAAAGATTGACTTAGATTAAACAGGGCATTCACTTCAATAACGCTTCAAATTTCAATATTATTCTGTTTCTTTGTGGAAATACAGACTTGAGATTTTCTGAACAAAAGCAACAGTCCAAATAATCAGAGTTGGAAGACTGGCACGGGAGCCGTAACACCGCGCAAACCCAGTGATTAAAGAAAAACATATAACTTGACAGATGAGTAATTCAAACAAGTCTGAAGCAGAGTTTGAATATCCATCTTTGGACAAGGAGCGGAGGAGATTCTTATTTGGTACTGAGAAAGAAGACTGATCTCGAGTCGATACGTAAGATTTTGTGAAGTAGGGTTGAGTGACACGTTGGTCACATTTTTTATATAGCGCTTTCCCACCCTCGAGACACTCAAAGCGCTTTAACGTTAAGGAACCACTCGCTCATGCACACACACACACATTCATACACCGGTGTACGTGGACACTGGGGGTGAGACGGGTTGAGTGTCTTGCCCAAGGACATTATTCATTCACACATTCATCCGTGCGAGCTAGAATCACACTGCCAACCTGTGGGCCAGTGGATCTGACCGCTCAACCACTGATGTTTGGGTCTAGAGCGGGATTTGAACAAACACCTGTCACCAACATGGGACGGTCCAACCACAGCCGCTAATTTGTATCACGTGCCTCTCAAACGTGGAACACTTCTCTTAAATTCTCGCATCTTTCAGAACAAAGTATGTAACTTCTTTTACCCGAGACAGAGGTGCTTTGAGTGTTGATTTTTTTCCTCAGTCCTGTGTTGTTTTTTATTTTAATCCACCTGTCAATCACGCCCCCTGAAATCGAGGAGACAAGATACGCTTCCAGACCCACTCATCTTTGTAAAGTTTTGTCAAAGCGTGTGGTTCTGGCTGAACAGGTAAATATTACGCTATTTTTATAATGTTCAAAAAAAAAAAAAAAACATACCTGGAGTCGTGTTTTGTTGTATTCGCAAGTTTAACACACAAACCCTGCATATTCAGGCCGAGTTCTCTTTCAAAGTGAAAACACTCTTAAAACTCCACCTTATGATGTCATGTGGCAATACAGGAAGTGCTCCACTGTGTTTTTAAACTCCATACGCCTTAGCTGTTAACTTGAAAACTACGATACGTGACATACGCCTTAGCTGTTAACTTGAAAACTACGTGACATCACAAGGTGGAACAGAGCATTTTGAGATTTGGAGATGTAGACAGACACTAATAAAGGATTACTCAGACATGTGTGAATGAAACAAACACAACTGCGGGTGTGTTTTTGATGAGGTAACTGCATTATAACGTGGCTTAAACTCCTTAGGACCTTTAACCATAATGCAAAGACTGTGGAAATAAAAAGATAAAAATTTACATTCCAATTACTATTAACCAGAAAGTGTTTTTTTTTTCTTCACGTGACTCCTCCATTTGACTTTGTGTCTCTTGCATGTAAGTGGATCCTCATCATTATTCCACTTGGCCTCTCTTTAGCCGCTGCTCCTGCCCTTAAAATGGTAATGGGCATAATTTGAAATGCAGTGATTTTTTTCTTTTTTTTTTAAACCACTCTTTTTTCTCATGCAAGCGGTGAGTTCTTTTGAGTGGGCCCAGTGGGAGCTGGTGCAGGGGCCGGTCATGGAGCAGGAGATAAGGGCCACACAGTGAAGAGGAAGAACCTCCCAGCTGGTACTTCAATTTACCCTGTAGGGGGCGCACGCATATCAACTTCCCCCCTGTTCTGCCGTTCAGCAGAAACAGTTTGAGCTCCTGCTACTCTGAGCGGAGGTCTTGTGTAAGCTAGGATTGTCAAAAGTATCGAAAATCAGATACTAATTCATACTAAAACTAATATCGAAACTAGATATTCATTTGAACAAGTATCGATACTAAAAAAGGTCACATCAACAGGACAGAAATGAACCTTTCCTGAATAGCTTTAGAATGATCCATCACAAAACACTGATATTTCAATACCCACTATGTACTGAAAAGTATTGACTCTCATGCAAAAATATCTACCGGTACAAAATGGTGTTTTTAGCGCAATTAAATCCCTGCCCAGAATACATATATTGACTTTTATTACACGAAACAAAACAAAAAAACACTTACAGTCCCTTTAGCTTACAATGGAAAGCAGCAGTGGTCCGATTCCTGCTATCTGTGGGCAAGACGCTTGACTCCCTGATTTCCCTGAATGTGTGTGTGTGTTCAAGGCCCTCATATTTTTTTCCCAGATATTTCAGCCAAATTTGTCCCGCCTCAGTACAGATATATTGTACAAGCAGCTCTTGAGGTCAAAGTAAGTTTGCTGCGTGCTGTCTGCATCTAATTATAAAGCGTTTTGTTGTCCAATAATCAGGAAGTGTACGGTTAGCGTGCCAATTCTTGTTAGCCTTAACGGTAAAACTCTGCTCTGGCCTCTGAAAGTTGTCAAAAAATGCATATTCATTCAGTAAATAATTAGCATGCTCCTTGTTAATCTCGCTGTATTACTTCACAATCATCGTTAGCATTTAGTACAACAATCTGTAAAGTAAATCGCTTCGGTAGAGTCTGTCACACAGTACAGAAGTCTCCAGGAGTAGTTCTCAACAATCGGAGGTAATTGAAAGCAGTGAAGCTCCGTGCGCTCCGTTGCGAGCCAATAATAAATCTGACCGGTCTGTCAGTAATGTTCGTACGACAGACGTGATTTAGCGTTCTGACGAGAGTTACATCCACCGACAAATATCTCTTTAAAAAAACCCAACAATCTCTCCGTGTATTCGTAAGCCGCGCTGACAAATTGCTCCAACCCCAATCTGACACCTTTGTTTACCCGCGGCTGTTTGTAATTGAAAGTTAACAAGAAAGCGTGGCCAGAAACTCTCGGACTAATGAGAAATGAATATGGATTTTTTTTTTTCTTTTTTCTGCCGCGCTGATAACTGGCTGTGTAGTCACATTGGAGGCATGACCCACATTTCGAACAATTTAGCGGCATGATGAAAAATTGGTGAACTTCAAAAGGTATTGCGTGGGTGGGTTGCCTTGAGACATGCAGCAGGTTAGCCTCCGAAGTTCGCCGCGTGTTTCTACGGTAACACGGCGATGACGGATACATGGGCGCGTGTGATTTGGATATCGCCGCTGCATAGGAAATTGGAGACAGATCTACGAATTTTTGTAGATGTCGCTTTTTATATTTTTTTCTTTATAATTATGTTTCACTGATTGGTTTCTTTTTTTCTAGTTTTAAATATAAAATGTGAAAAAAGTGGACCAAGTCAGTGTGTGCGTAGCGTTCGACTCCGGACAAGCGACGCTCATCGAGGCTAGCGGTTACAGGGGCGAATTTGGAGCCGAGTTTCACATTTGGAATTCCGCCCGCGAGTATCATAGCGACCAAAGAGCCAATCCGGAGTGAGGCTGTTGACTTCTGGCTAATCCGCGCCGCTGGTTTAGCCTGGAGTCGGCGCTTAGCAACGCTGTCAACCAAACTTTAACGCCAACGATAGCGGGAGAAAGAAGGCACCTGATTTGTCTGTTATTAATGTTCATATCTTGTTTGATAGGACACAATAGTGAAATAAAAACGCCAGGATCATGAAGAGCGGGTTAATACGAACATTTAAGACCAAAATGACGAGGCTCACTGCAGCAGTTACACAGAGAGGGGTGATAATTTGAGTCGACGGAGCCGGAAGCGCGTCCATGATCACTTTATATTTGGAACATGGCGACTAGCAGGTTAGCTATGTGCATTTATATATACAGTCTATGGTTTTATCTCATTCTCAAAGTTTTTTTTTTTTTTCTCAAAACAAAAACTGGATTGTTTTAGGAATACAGAATAGACATTTTAACAGCTTGGGTATCACACAGGTAAAACTGGACTCAAATGCAACACAAAATATACAGCCAAACGTAAATACAACGCCAAAAGTAAATACAACAGAAAGTGTCCTTCAAAACAGGTAATTCTTAATATCACAACCAACGCAATAAACAACTGAGGAATGAATGTCTTATTTAATGTCGACACAAATCTCTTCCACTACGGGGAATCAATATGGGAAACAGACTGGGAAAATAAACTCGGGAACAGGTCCCTCAGACAGACTTTAATACAAGTTCAGAATTGCAGAATGCAAACAACAGATTTGTTCAGGTACAGAGCTTGAGTGTCTCTCTTGACTGTTTGACAATCTAGCAAGAACTGAACGAACAGAGGGAGTATATATAGGCTACCCTGAGCTGATTAGCAAATGAATAGCAGCTGCAGGGAAAACGGAGGTGGCAAAAGAAGGACCGGAACGGGCTGGGAAACGGAGCTGGACTGGGATAAACATGAAAAAACAGTCAGAATTGTGACATTGGGGAGGGAAGAGGTGCAGGGCTAAGAAATGGATGGAGGAGTTATGTACAAACAGTAGAGATTATTATTATTAAAGTTGTCCATCTCCTTGGAGACGAGCAGGTGACACTACCAGGGCAAGTCAACATTCCAGACAAAGCAATAACATTTCTTGGTGAGAAGCAGACGGAGGATTCTTACCGGAAAAGTTACATATTGCATCCTTAAAACTTGCCTGCACTTAGACTTCTTGGGAACCTATGCCAGGATCCTGTTTGTGGACTTCAGCTCTGCGTTAAACACCATCCTTGCTCTGTTCAAGGACCAGCTCTCTCTGCTTTTCATGACCGACCGGAGTCAGCGCATGCGGCCGAGTGAAGAATGTCCCGGACTCCTTAACTATCGGCACAGGCTCTCCACAGGGCTGTGTACTTTCCCCCCTGCTCTACTCCCTGTATAACAACAGCTGCACCTCGAGTCATGATTCTGTTAAACCACATTGGGCTTGTTTCGCAAATGTACTATTTGTGCCACTCCTCCCGGGCAGGAGGTTATGGAGCTCAAGAGTCCTGCCCACTTCGAAGTTGGCTCTAGTTCTGGTAAATTTTCCGTGAATTTTTTCCATGGACTTTTCGAAAAATTCAAATACCAAGAGTTTGAAGGCACGACGGAGGCTAACCAGCTACGTGGAAACTAATATCTATAATGTGGTTGTTTTAAGTTCAAAAAGAGCATTTAAAACACAAGATTCTGCTCTGTTTTAATCATTTAGCGTTATAATGTTATATGTATATATGTATATAATGCATTTCATGTTATAAAGTTTCAGAAAAAGATTTTAAATAAAATTATAGGTCTTGTGGTCATTAGTTACTACAGAGCTGATTAGCCCTGAGCAAGTTTTCAAACTTTTAATTTTTAATTTTATTTTTTTTCAAAAAGTATATGGGGAAAGTAACTTTACGTTTTAGTTATTTGTTATTTATTCCTTGTTTTATGTCACACCATATTGCCAAAGCAAAATGTTGTTCATTTACAATGGTAATTTATTCTGATAAACCTGAATATGGGACCTTTAAGATTAGTGTGTGCTTCACTGGCTACTGTACATTAGCTGTATACTCCACAGACTGGAGCTCTTAGCGCCCCCAGCTCCTGCTCTATTGATCGGCAGGGGTCATTAAAAGGTTGGTTTTAAGCTGCTGCGTCAATAATCTGAAGGTTAGAGTCTCGCTTTCCACTTCAAACTACATGTTAATGGTCACACTGCACACTAACTACAAGTCTCTCAGTCCAAGGGTTTCAGAATGATTATAAATTAACTGCTGTCATAGTGAATGACAATTTAAAATATAACATAATATAGTTTGAATGGGAAAAATAATAATCAATAGTAATAATAATGCATTAGTCTTGCGTAGCGTTTTTCCAGACGCTCAAAGTCGCTTTACAATTTCATGCGTTATTCGTTCACTCCGTACTCAGCGGTGGTAAAAAGTACTCAAAATGCCCCAGGAAACAGGAAGTTGTAACCCATGATGCAGTTCAAGGTCACTGCAGCATGAGCTATGGGTCAGGTTAGTGGAAATCAGTTCAAGTGTATGAAACAAGTATGAATTTAGCTGCAATATTCAGTGCACAATAAATCGTAAGAAATAAAAATAACAAAAAATTTATCATTTCAATTCAATCTACTGTATGTTGCAAAAACTATGCCTAAAGTTAAAGGCACTGTACTTTTTACTGTCTTAAACCTACTATCTGTAAGTTAGTAGCCTTTGTTCAGACTCACCTGTGCTCTCTGGTCTTCTTCTGTCAGGCAAAAGGATGCACACTATCAGACAGCAGTAACGCAGGCAGCACCTAATGGTGATAAGTGAGAATACACCAGGGGCGAGTCAGCCAATCGATTTACAAATGGCAGCCTTAAAAATGTGGAAAACAGAACCAGTTTTTTTATGATTTGCAGTGGTTCAGAGTTATTCCATAATTACCGTATACATCCCATTTAAAAGTAGCTCTAAAAGTTTGCGGCTGTTCAGTAGTCGGCCTCCCAGTCCGTGGCTCTGCACACAGCCATCGTGATGTCAGAGGTGAGAGGTCAGGCCATGTATCAGACCCTCCTTTTATAATGTGCCCTCTCACCTCTGTAGTCACTAAAAGCAGCAGTGAATTCTGACCTGTTACGTATATGGCATGTGTCATGTTTGTTTAAACCTAAAATGCCTCAGTCTGATCTGAATCATCACCACCTAAACCTCAGCACCTGGATTCTCACGATGTTTGTGAGTTCACAGACTCATGAGAATCCATCACGAGAGACTCCCGATGTGAGGATAATCACGTGGTCGGAAAAGGCCGAGCGCCCAAATGGACCAAAACGAACCTGTCAACGCCAACAGATGTACTTCAGCCTATTTTAGCATCAATAAAAACACTTGAGGAACCACTGCTGTAGGTTGTGGTAGTGTTACATGACGACCAGCTCGTCAAGTAATTAGTGCAGTATTGGTGAAAAAAAGAAACATTAATACTAAAAATAAAAAGTAAACATGTCAGAACGTTAACTTGCTACAGTAACATAATCATACTGAAACTGAAAATAATCCAATAACTGTGCGACCCGCAGACAGAACGATCTGATCTGTCAGAGGAGCCGGCTCTAAATCTACGCAGCCCTCCAGCTGAACCTGCGCTCCCTTTTGTTGACGTCTTTAAATAGACCCGGATTACTTCTCCGTAGAAAAAAAGAAAAGAGCGCATTATTAGTCCTGTGAAAGTGAGGGCTCTCCCAGTGCTGAACTCTGTATGCGACACATTTATGAGACGACAGCGCTCTATGCAAATCAGTCCGAGTCAGAGAGAGGTCCTTCATCTTTCTCTACCGCTGTTGTGATCGTACACACACACACACACACACACACACACACACACACACACACACGTCTTAAAAATGTCAAAAACAGAACTAGTTTATATTAAATGGTTTGCAGTGGTCCAAACTATTTCCTCACCTTATGAACTCATCGTGGTGAATAATTAACATACTGTGAATTCGTAAGTGCTTTTTACAACTTCCAGAGGCCAGTGGAGTTTTGTCGTGTAGCAACAGCTAGCATGCTAATAGCGCACTTCATGATAAATTAAGAGTATAATTGAATGCAGATAGTACACAGCAGACTTATTTTGACCTCAAGAGCTGCGTATACTGTATATCTGTACTGGGCAAGACTGGGGCTCAAATACATGGGGAAAAATCGGGTACAGGGCCTTAAATACAGTATTATGCAAACTTTTTTAGGTAAAGGTTTTTAGTGTTGGGCAATGCCAGTGACTTTGTTTCAATTAAATGTCAAGTACCGTATTTTCTGGAGTATAAGTCGCACCTGAGTAAAAGTCACGCCAGCCAAAAAATGCATAATAATGAAGAAAAAAACATATATTTCACATATAAATCGCATCTGAGTATAAGTCGCACCCCCGGACAAACTATGAAAAAAAGTGCAACTTATAGTCCGGAAAATACGGTAATGCAAGTGTCGTAATATCAGTCCGATACTGATAACAATGTAATTTGTATTGAATTGCATTGGAACTCCTCTAACAAAACTATTTTTGTTTTCTTACATTTTTTATCAAACTTTTTTTTCACATTGTAAGTACCAGTGTGAATATTTGGCACATATTTCTAGTGGGGGAAGTCCAGCACTTGCTTGACTCATGGATTTCTATGGTTGGCGTGTCCATCTCTGCAGGGCCAGGTAAATTGTTGTTCTTTCCAAATTCATGCAGTCTGTAGTTTTGTAGTTGCTAATGTAAATTATTTTTAGTGTCGCGGGGTGGCAAGAAGCCCCCGCCACACCACGTCACCGCTACAGTGCCCCATTCGCTGTGTCAGGCTGCGGGCAGTGCTGGAGTCCTTGGTGTAGCCGGCTGTGAGGTTGTCGTGTCCCCTGCTGGAGACCTCCCTGTAGCTGGTGCTGGGCAGTTCGGGTCATGAGGGAGTGGCTCACTGTGAGTGTGATGATTTGTGTCCAGGGGTATGTCTAGTAGCCTAGTCATAGGTCTTCTCTCACCAGAGTAAACTATAGCGAAAACAAATTTGCGAACGGCTGGTCGTGGGCGTGGCCACATGCGTCCCGGGGGGCGTTCTGTAGCCGTAGGTTTCCTCTCACCGGCTTAAACCACAGTGAAAACTAACGAACATTTCTCTCCAGGCGCGGGGTCCGAGGTCACTGGTCCTTTTGGGGAGCTTCTGTCTTGTCTTCATGTATAAACTGCCTTCGTGTATGAATCGCGTGAACTGTGTAACATTTTATTTTAAATTATTGGAATGGACTGAACAAGATTATTAACTGTGCCAAAAAGAAAGTGAAGTACGAACTGAACTTAACTGAAGATGTGAACCTAAAACAGAACTCATAAATGAAAAGTTAACATTTATTCACTTAAAAAGTGTTTATCTAAAACTGGAACTGCCTCTTTGTCGATGAGTGAACCTGTGAGCCTGTTGTTATTGTTTAGTTTAGTTATTCCTTATTTTTATTTTTCCAGGTTAAACCCGGTGGCGTTGTTGATTCTTTTCTTTAGTGTATTTAATTCGGCTTTATGTATTTAGTATTTGGTTGGTCAGATCCACTCGATATCGCCGCATCTGGAATATTTCACAATATGGCATTAAACTTGTCCATCTTGCATTTGATAAGATACTTTTATTTTTAAAACTAATCGCCTTGACTCTCTGCAGATAGATCACTTTTATTGACAAAAATTCAAGGAAAGCAACATTGTTCAGCACTACTTTCTAAAACCATGGTAAACCTGATTGCTTGTTTTTTTTTGGTTTGTTTGTTTTTGTTTATTTTAAGAGATTTTATGACCTAATAATTCAATCTTGCCAAGTTTACACTGCTGCAATTCAAACATTGTGGGACTAGTAAAGATATTTATATCATTCTTATTAGTTCTAACTGCTGTGGGGACAGATATCGTATCGCAAGTTCAAATCTAGGTCTGTGATCGTAACAAATTAGAGTAAGATAATAAAAGACACTGCAAAAACAAACACGACATCTTGTTTGTTTTTACAATGATCTGATGGATTTACAATAGTTCACTTAATCTTACTCTGACAAGATTTCCTGGGATCCAGAACACACTTCTTCAATACTTTATGAAGATGTGCATCTGGTCTCCGGCGAATCTCCCTGTTCTCAGATGGCCGTGACTGACAGGTGGATTAACCAATCAGGACACACGGTCTGTCCATATCAAAATAAATATGGCTGCTACGAGTAAAAATGAAAGGAAATATCAATATTACAGGGAAGCACTAAATTCTGTTAATCTGAGGTGACAGAAACGATCATTTTGTTTGTAAATCATAGGTGACCAATTGTTACGACCCAGCTCGTGTGGACAGGGAAGTAACAAAAAAACCAGGATGGAAAAATGGTAAAGTAAGAAGTAATTTAATGAACAGGGATGTAAAGGGGTAAACAAAACAAAAGGAGTACAGAAGGTTCCTTGCAAGGTTTGAACAAAAGAGTAACAAAGGTAAAGATA
>KN477015.1:74998-96887 GCA_000787095.1 Periophthalmodon schlosseri | reverse complement strand
AAATTTGTCTTCTGCATTTGACCCGCTCTTTATTACAGCTGGGGCTACATGTCAGGAGCAGTGCTAGATCTGTAGGTTTGTAGACTTGCTTTGCTTGTTTGCTTGTTTTTATTTATTTACTTTTTTGCACATTGTAGAAATGAGTGGGTATAAATCACTTACTGTGACTGTTGAATTCTGTTGGGTAATGAGTCTATAGATCAAACTTACGCTATACCACAATATGATATTTATTTATTTATTTAATTTTCTTTTATAAAAATCACTGAGGTGCATCATGAAAAAGCTCACACAAAAACATTTAGACATCTAAACAGCTGTTGACACAAACAAAAACTTTCCCTCTGCTCAGCCACTGCTGTCCCCCTCCATTCACCCTCCCCATCTTTCCCTCATGTGCAGCATTGTCCTGCATCTTCTTCCACACTTTCAGTGGAGGAGTATTAGGTTCCTTCCACCTTTTCAAAATTAGCTGAGCGCATGTGACTAGTCCAGTATTTATCTGTCTGCTCAGATAAACCACTTGTCCCCGCAAACATAGCCTGGGTTATAATATTTATATTTGACCCTGCCACATGCCCTGACAGGATTAAGGCGAATAGAGGTGTATGATCACTCTCCTCCCTGTTCACAAAGCAAGAGTGTGCTGCACAGCTGAAATGTAGGTCACCTGGCACAGCTGTACCCGAGCACAATGAGCTGTATGAAGACTGTCAGCTGAGCGGAGGTGGAGGCTACTACCCTCTTCAACAATGCCTATACGTTTCCTTGAGCTGTGACCAGTTTGTCTCATCTCGCTGTTCACAAATGTGTTCTACGAGTTGTTGCAGTTAATTGTGAGAAGTGTGACACGCAACTTCGTTTTTTTCACAGTAAAAAGTAAAGGCGTGAGGCAGACTGTAAGCCCATTGTTGAAAATAACAGGAAGAAATAATGTAATATGTGCTGTGTTTTTACTATGTTATTTCCCTCGGGATCTAAATGAAGAGCTTAACTGGTAAAACTAATACATAAAAGAATAGACTAGTGATTAATATTTTCTTAAATCTTTTCATAATGCAGGCAACTGAAATGCTTCACAAGTTTGGATAAGATTGGACATAAAGTAGACATGAGACAAACTTCTCAAGATCACAGGATTCCTCACTGCAATTTCTGTCCCTAAATCAGCCAATCTACAACCACACTTTTGGAGGTTGTCTGATAAATGGTGCAATCTCTGACTTTTTGATAAACTATAAAATCCAAACTGCAGTGGCATAGTGGTAATAAAATGTTAACACCTCTTGCTCCAACATCGCACTTGTTAAGAACACTACCACTTCCTCTATTTGTCAGTTATTCATCAGACATGTGGACCGCCTCAGGGACTGTCTCCATCTGTCACACTTCCTTTTCAATACACCAGGCCCATCCCAAACACACATCTGAGACCATGTTTGTGTTCCTTCATCGCTGTTTCAAATGGTAATGCACTCAGTGATTTTATCGATAGGAGAAAGCTTTGAAAGATGTGCAGTGGGATTAGATGTGTACTTTGGGCAGAGAACTGGACCCTTATGAAGCGAAAAGTAGATGAATGCAGTTGGTAAATAGGAAAATATTTCAGCACACACTGCTACAAAATTTCTCATCTTCTGAGTTTGCCACGTCAAATCATCTGCCGCCGACTGTGCAGTGATTTGCACAGTGATTGAGCTATTGATAGATTAAAAAGGCAGATTTGTAGCTCTGCATTGATACCCCATAACACTGTATGAAGAGCTTTTCCCTTTAAAAAGTAGGCTGTAAGGCTAGTATGCTTACAGATATACTTATACTACTCTTAATAACCTCAATTTAAAAGTTTGGGACTTAACACAAAGATTGTGGTCCTTGCAATGACTTTGAATATAGCTGATTGCAGTTCGATTTAAATCATGTTTGAATATTGAATAAATAGGCCATATAGCCTATAAAGATATATCAGACGTCTTTAGAGCCACAGGTAAGAGTATCAGTAAATATGTACTTAGAATTCATTAACAAGTAGGCATTGTTTCTTAGATATTAATTAGCCAATTAATATTTTGATGAAATAAATATGAAAAAAATAAGCTACTGATAGTTCTCAACCTCCAGTTATGAAGAACTCAACAACTGCCTCGAATATGACATGTCCTGAAAACACTGTAGCCCTGCTGCCTTTGCCATTATTTCACAGCACAAAGTACATCTGATTCTGTGATGTATTCAAATGTCTGACTCATACATGTGGTGATCAGGGCAGGTGCATGTTTCCATTTTACATTTGTTTATCTTTGTTATTGTATTTTCTAGTTGTAGCACAGAAAAAAATACTGGGTGGTCGGCTTACTGTAATCTATGTGCTGGTATGCATTATGACTGTGGAAAAATAGAGAGAGAGTGTGCGTGTGTGTTGGAGAGGAAAGGGAGATGAGAAGGGGGGTCATGCAGCAGCTGGTTGGCTGCTGGGCTGGTTTCCATGGAAACATGTGTAAAAAGAGTACAAGCTCCATCCCCGAGTCCCGTATCGATGCTTGGTACAAAAGAATACCTTTTCACAATCACATGGCCTCCACTCTACTGGTCTGGTTATGGCATTTTCTTCTAGTGTGTTTTTTCTGACTGCAGTAAAATTCTGTGGTGGTGAAAACACACACAGTGCAAATAAATACAAGCCTATAGGCCTATAATGAAACGAATATAGGATTGTTTGCTAAGAAAACATATTTTATAAGCATTCAATAAGATGTACATTTTATCATATAAACCAATGTAGCCCAGGTTTGAATCCTGATTGGACCTGTTATGATTTTCCTCTTTAAGCTCTAAAAAAATAAGAAAAGGCAAAGCTGCCAGTCTGTGTCATCCGATCACACACCACAATTATACAAGGTGGATGAAGTCTCTTGCCTAAAGTCACAGCAACAGTTTGCATTAGAGCCCCTGTGGCACCTGGTATGACAGCAGTCTCCCCTCCAAGCACTAACCAGGTCATTTTTTGGCTGGTTGGGGAAGCATTTAAATTTCTCTATTTGACTGATTTGTTTCCATGGGACAATAATTACTTTGTTTGTCATTCACTTTCAATGATACTCATAAATGAAAGCCAGAGCCAAAGGAACCCTTTTGACTAGGGAGCCTTTGTGCGGGACTGCACACTAGGCATGGGACCATATTGAAATTTAGATTATCATGGCCAAAATAATTGCGATTAACGATTATAACATGACAATGATTCAAGCTGCTGACAGTTTAAAATGATATGAATAATTATAATTTTAATCTTATGAATAAGTTAAATTTTTAAAGATCTGTTTTGTATTGTACTTTGTTATCAGTGAAAAACGACTATGATCTAGCGGAGAATATTGTGGAGGAGCAGGGCCGTCAATTGAAATTTGGGGTCCGGGGAAAGAAGTCTCACATGGGCCCCCCTCTAATAGGAAGAGGGCCCCTAAACCCCAGGACAGCAGACCCCTTTGCCCCGCCCCCCTTCCCTCCGTTGACTCCCCTGTGGATAAGTAGGTTTTTATTCTGCACATTCTGGTGATGTAATGGTGATTATCTTTGTTGCCGATTATCACGATTATATAAAATCTCCCACGAAAGAGTATTGTGGACCCTTTTTATCACGATAAACGATATTATTGTTTATTGTCCCATCCCTACTGCACACAGCATTTTCATCTCAAATTACGCATCACGCAAATTGGGTCTGTGTCCCGCATTTCACTATTGGCAGCAAAAACTTAATTTTCATCAGCAGATGAAGGCAATAGAGCGCTCTGCGGCAACCCCCGCCTGCTCACCACTTCAACTCATTTAAGTGTCAGGGGCATGTGTTATAGTATGTGCTGTGAAACGAGAGAGACACGAGAAGGGCACGTGGTCACCGGAGAGAGAGCGCGCGCGGCTCATACAGTGTATGGCGCGGCCGCTCAAACTCACCTCCGCTCTGGCTCCTTGATGAGCGGCTCTCTGCGACCCTCTCTGCGCTTTCTCTCTCTTTCATCTTTGTTTTATTGCGGGCCGCGTGGTGCTATCAAGTCCTCTCTTTATTCATAAGTGATTCTGAAGCTCAGAAAAGTTCCTGCGACGTTTATGCATGTTACGGCGCTGCTTATATGAGAATGGAAGACTTCCCGTGACTGTGTCAAAATAAACTCTGCATTTGCCCACTGCAAATGCAGTTTATTTTGCTTTTTGCGTTTACTGCCTTACTGTGAAAACAGACAATGCACATGACTCAAAATGCGCAAACGGCAGGCTGTCCAGTCCAATGTATTTAGTAGTCTCCTTAGGAAGTCTTTGTTGCTTTTTTGCTGGATATGAGCTAAATATTGGCCAAAATGCCGCAGAGTACAGGAATTAAGGTGTCTTGTTGAAACGGAGAGTGGAGAAGCAATGAAAAAAGAAAAAAATATATATATTCATGTTTTTCCAACAAGATGTCCCTCATTTCCAAACTTTGTCCCACTTAAACAGAGGTGCTGTCCCATATTTGGTTTACCCTACTTTTGACATGTCAAGTGAAGGTCGTTCCTCTGTTATGTATGAGAAAAAGTTTTTTTTAAAATGATAATAAAAAAATAAGTTAAGTATTAGGGTCATATTTTAATCCTGCAATTTCAAGAGTTTTCAAAGTTCAAAGTCTTCATTGCGTCTTCTACGTTCCACACATTTCCCCACCAAGTCCCGGCCCAACGTCCGGAATAAGGTCAATCGTTTATATATCAACTGTTTCATTATCATTACAAGGCTGATGGCACAAAAAGCCAGCAACTACTTGCTCCTCCTAGTGGACAAACGAATAATTACAACATTATATCTCAACGTTTGTAGACCCCTTTTGCACGATTAGTTGGAAACTTAATGATTTGCATATCAGTTTTTTGTTTTATAGGGTATCGGTAACTTACTAAACTAAACTATTAAATGTATGCTGTTAAATTCATGGAAGTATAGATCCATGCAATAAATAGGCCTGTATGCCATAGGTTGGTTACTGAAAACAAAAGAAAATGTGACGTTTACTTGTCTTAAAAAAAAAAACTGGAGCATTTTCTTTGTAGTAGTAAACGTGTTCGTGTTTCTTCCTGTCTGTCAATCAGCAAGTTTCGATTTGTATGTGGGAGTGTGACGTTCAGTGCCTCGTACATTTGAAATTATTCTATATTGAAAATTGAACAATACATGTTTCATTTATTGTTTGATTTGATTTTTTTGATAAATGTAAACTAAAAAGTAATATATTGTAAATATATGGTTATAACAAAATGTTTGTATTCAATCCTTAATGATTCAACCTTCAGAGAATGCAATGATGTGAAATTTTCCGACCTGCCCTGAATGCTCCATTGGTCCGGGTTAAATGCAGAGTCTTTACAAAGAGACGCCAGTGGTGTGTTTGGATGGAGTGGAAGAAGAGTCCATTTGTGGGCTGTCCCAGGTAAGAATGAGCACTCTTCTGATTTATTATGAATGTTAAAAAATATATAGGGGGGCCTATATTTGAGGTTGGGTTTTGTGGAGCTGTATGAATGATCCAAGTAGCTAAAAGTAAAATTTGCCACATGTTTCAGAGAAGACATAGTCTACAATTTGCCTGCATTAAGCTAAATGTATCCTATGGACAAATAATATTCACATGAGGGCATCAAAATGATTGTAAGTATTTAAAATTTGGAGCTGCATGCGTAGCCTACATTGCAGTTTATCTTAACTTATCCTTAGTGTTTAGTGTGACAGTGTTGCCAACCTGAATCGACCAGATTAGACCTGATATAACTTTTAAGTAAAGTATTACTAACAAATAGAAAAACATAGGACTATTACTTTAAAGCAGTATCCAAATACAAGATGGATTTACCTTAGAAACCTAGCTAGATTAAAAATAAATAAATAAATAGTGTAAAGACACTCATTGGCTATTTTGCTATTTCCATTATAGTGTACTGTAACATACATTTTTATGTTGAAAGATAATGTAAAGATAACTTTTAACAGAGTTATTCTTTTCTATCATGTTCTATCTTTGAACAAGTGACCGCTCAAGTGTTGCTTTTGAGCTCTCCAAAAGACACAACTTCAGTGAGAGGCTTGTGTCAGGCTTATATACTGCCCTGGTCAATAACAACAAAGACCCCACTCCAACCACACCGGGGCACTTCAGACACACTGCTTTGATTGAGCTTAATATAATAAGGTCAGGTGGGCGTACAAAGGTCTCCCAAAGGTCGGGAATCTGCTCGTACTGGCTTGACCTTGTGTATGTGGGAGTGGGAGGATAAGTGGGGGTGGTATTTAAGCACCCTTGGGTGCCTGCCTGCTGCACCAAAGAAAATCCCTCACCTCAGATGGCAGCATGAAGCTTATAAAAACATAAAAGCATGTTTGCTCTTTCTGATCGACTTAAGCTATGGGAGCTTACTGTAGATCTAAAGTGTGTCTGCTTGTTCACAATGTTTAAGTTTAGCTCACAAAAAACAACGACTGAGGTGAAAGTTGGTTGCACCAACTGCTGTGAAAGTCTGGCCTCACAATCTCAATCTCAAGGATCTCAACTGTGTACTTTTAAAGTCTGACAATCTAGACCACAATGACCCTTGTGTTGGGCTAATCCACTTAGTATGTTCAGCACAGCTGTACAAATGAAAGTTGGCTAAGGACTCAGTAATTGGTATTAATTCAGTGCCCCCTACAGTATTGACAGTATTGTAACTGTGTCTTGTAGACAGCAGTGGTGAACCTTAATTAAGCCTCAGTTAATTCAGTTAATGAATTGTGTTTATGGCCTTGGACTAAACACTCAACTTTCCATTTCATTCTAACATGTAATTCTACTTATACACTTATCTTCACATAGGTTATGATCTTGAGTTGCACCTTTGTTACAGTTTTTTACTAAATACCACTCATGTATCGGAAATCTGGGTCTCCAAAAAGACAGGAAATGTGGTTACATTGTTGAAGCATGGTATGAAGATGTTCTATCACTCTGCAAAGCAGCTTGCAACAGGTGTGAAGAGCCTTTGAATTGAGCATTGGAGTTTGTGGAGCAGAAATAAAGTGACTAAAATGTTAAAATTAAAAATATGTTTTTTATGATGTCAAGTGACTGAAAATGTTAAAGAACAGGCAGAATGTTACAGAGTAAAATACTATAGAGTAAAATACTATAGTAATAACAAATAAAACTGTAATAACAACTGAAGTTCCTGTGCAATGTGCAGAAGATAGGACCACATAGTTTGTAGTCACATTTATTTGGGTCATAACTGAAATAATTACTGTCATAGTTAACCTGTAGTGTATAGACATTTTTCTCATATTTTTCTCTTTTCAAAAACTATATACAAATGACTTTCAACATTAATTTCATGAACATAAACAACAATTCACACTTTTGTTCCATTTTTACACATAAGAAGCCCAACATATTCTCTTCCTCAAAAGTCTGAACTAGGGCTAAACAATTACATTTGTGTTTTAATACTTGGATTCTGTTCAAAGTGCTCATTTTAAACATGTCCAGGAACAATAACATTTTAGAGATGACTGAAATATGAACTGACAAACTAATGCAACAGTCACATGCGTTTGAGAGCATATTAGAGATCTACACTACAAAGCTGGCTGCAGGATTTTAGATAATACGCCTGGATGATTTGTTGTTTGCCAAGGACTAAAATAATTGCTGTCTTTGTGATTTGCTAATGCCATCCAAATTGCGACTTCAATACGATTGCAATTAATGTTGCAGCCCTGGGGTGGACTGTGCTCCAAACAACACATTTTTACTGACAAAGGATTTTCTGTAGACCTGAGCATATCATTAACGATTAGAAAGAGTGAATGTCAGTCTGAATTAAAATTTGATTAATTACCTGGCCCTAAATGCTATGCTTGTTTTCCTCTTGATAAAATGGAATTACTGTAAAGCCCATGATGACTGCGGTCAAGTATTACAGATCAGAGTTTAGTATTTCAGCTCTAAGAATAGATGCCCACCACCACATTCAGGCTGACATGCGCGTACACGGGAGAGAGAGGGTGGTTCAAATATCACATTGACCGACACAGAGTCACAGACTGCAGTGGACAAGGTTTAGAGGAGCAGTTGTTTAAAAAAGGAAGGAGGCTAAGAAGCACTTTATAGGTGCTTAGAACAGCTGCTGTGGACAAGTGGTGGAGGCATGGGCCCTGGTATTCTGCTGGTGGTGAGTTGGATTTGTAATGTTTTTTTTACTGAAGGAAATGTCTGAGGAGGGTGGCAGTTAATCACTTTTACCTCAATGAGTTGTTTGAATATAGAAATATACTGTATATCAAACAGAACATAAAAATGTTATCGGGGCAGTATTGTGTACTACCAAAACTAGTGTTATGAAGATATTTACTTGATTTTGTTACTATATTGATAGTGGAAACCAATTTTCACACCACAATGATTGCATTATATAAAGCCTTATATATTTTTTTTTTTAGCCAGTCTTATTTAACACAAAATAATGGCAGTTTTTTTCTAAAACTATTCAGGGAAGGTGCAATTTTGTGGTTTTTAGTACTGATACTTGTTCAAACTAATATCTTTTTGAAACTAGTTTTAGTATCAATTAGTAACTAAATACTTTTGACAACCTTACTCAAAAAAACTTGCTTGAATGTCAGGTTAATGTTTAAAATGTTGTGATGCTTTTTTTTTTCAACCAAAAATAGTTTACTGAAGTGAAATATTTGTACTTGAGTTTGGACACGTCACCTCTGATGATGATGCTGTCATACTTAGCTGATACTTTGAATTTGCCTGTTACTCATTTAGGGTTTTCCACTAAGTCTGTATGTCTTTATTTGTTATTGCAGGGTATCTGAAGAATCTGCTTCTAAAAACACAAAAGTCATTGCTTGCTGGCCGATACACGCTTTACCTTCGAGACGTCACTGTTTTTGAGGGGTCTTAGTTCAACATTAGCAGAGTGTTAATAACCCGTGGAGATAATGTCACCTTTTCTGCGGATTGGATTTTCGAACTTTGAGATTGACCCTGGTCTGGCCTATCATGAGGAGGTGCTCAACCCATATTGTGCCGTTTATATGAAGGAGCCCATCGACACAGGTAGGATCACTTTTTTTTAAGCAACACATTTTAGAATAAAAAAAAAAACAAAACCTAAATGTTGTAAATTATTATAAATGTGCTCTTTTCAAGAAATTGTGGTTTTAAGAGTAAGATACTTTTCTTCCATGTTGTACTTTAATGTAGTAAAACAAGTGAACACTGTAAGATGTTTTTGTGTGTACGTGTTGAGCTATCCAGCTATTAGAAGCTCTGACTGAACTGAAAGTGATGGTATCTTCTTGTTTAGGACATGACATGACAAGTTCTCCTGAATACATGTGACACAGATCAAAATTCAGTGTATTTTTAGAAGCTTTTATAATAACACCAGGACACCCCATCTTGTAATTTACTCTTTATCATTAGTAAAATTACAACTGTGGGGGAAGTTTTTATTAGTATCAGTGCAAAATGATTTGTGTTGATAATTCCATTGTTATCAAATGAAGCAGCATCTTAATTTTAAATGTGTTGTGTTATGTCAGTATAGTTATAATTGAAACCTCATTCAGTTGATTTTCATATCATCTAGTGATATGTCACTCAGACAGTTATTTTTGTAGAGCATCCGTCTGTTTGACCACTGGAGACTCTGAGTATGTGATATGGGGCTAAAAACAGAGGGCAGGAAAGAGGACGTTTCTGGTGTTTCTTTTCCTCTTTTGTAAAATCACATGACTATTTATTGTAAGAGCGTCCTACACACTCAGGGGGATACACAGTGTCATTTTACTTCATGTTTGCAATAGGAATAACTGATGTCAGAGTCTAAATCAGTAATGATGACAACTCTTGATGATGAAAAATATTGTAACGTACCAGTTTTTTTCTAGATTGTGGCAAATTAAAATAGAACATATACCATGGCATAATTCACCAGAAAGACAAGATAATAATACATCAAACATTGCTGTTCCTTTTTATCATTTGTCTTTTCCCATTTTAAGACACGGTTTGAAGACAGTGACTTCGAAAACATGACAAAGGATGTCATTTGTGCAATATGTGATAACTTGATAGCTGGGTCAGAGTATCTCCAAAACTTAAGCTCTAGAAGAGAGTATTGTTCTTCACTCGTGAATGTTGTTCAGTGGTTACCAGTATTAGGAAATATTCACACATACAGTATCTTCTGGTCTGATATGTGCATATCAGTTTTGATCAGCACAGAGTAGACAGCTGGCAGGGTCTGATGGAGGAAGTCAAAGGCTTAGTGGCTTTATTGTTGAAATATTGAAACATGTGGGTGTTATGTAAGTTGGTATTAGGGAGAAAAGAGCAGCTGTCATTTATGGGCAAGTTTTAATGTGGTAATATAATGTCCTGGAAATATGGACAGATGTGAAATGAAAATATTATAAGTGACCCGTGTAATGAGGTCCCTCAATCTCTATAATACTGTACTTCCTGTATTTCTACCAAGACAAAGTCATATGAAAAGAGCACCTAATCTTCAACCAGATTATTTTCACTGGCTTCAAGGCTAAAAGAAAAGCAAATTCCATTGTCCAGATGCTATTATTTAGTGCATAAGAGTTTAATCCTTAAAGATATATTGCAAAATGTGTTTGGTTTTTTTTAAAGTCAAACATTATTCTTGTTCTAATTATTAATATAATTTCCTTTTTGCCAGAAAAAGGCCAGGTCTACAAACAGAAGAAGCCCACAATGTATCCTCCTTGGAACACCACGTTTGACGCTCACGTCCATCGTGGGCGGATCATGCATGTCATGGTCAAAGACCGAACGGCGGAGCTCAAGTCTGAGGCCACCGTGCCTCTGGACACTCTGGCTACGCGCTGCAAGAAGGAGAACGGCAAACTGGAGATGTGGGTTAGTGCACTGTCTCTGGATTGGCCTGGGTGCGCTAGCTGCTAATGGATACTGTTAGCAAACCCCAGATGGTGGTTTTGGGTCAAAAGACCAAGTATATAAGTTACTAATCCTCTTTGGGTCATAAATCGGAGCGGCCATTAGTGTTACTTTTTATAGATGGCATTTTACTCCCTGTCCTGTTTCTTTGCATGTATTTGAATATTACTTTGGCAAGATTTCCCCAGAATGTGACAGTATATGATTTCAATCCTATGATTCACTGTGTGAATCTCTTACTCACTTATTTGTCTTCTCTCAGCTGGAACTGAAGCCACAGGGACGGGTGCGAATGGAAGCCAGATACTTTTTGGAAAAAAGTGGTGAGTTGTTCAGTTTCTGTAGCATTGTAACACATTTGTTAAATCTGTTCCCTGTAGAATTTGTAAAACTTTAGTCTGTTTGACAACGTATGATTTGATATTGATTTAATTGGGCACTTGTATGTTTTGTTTTCTCTAAGCACTCACTCTTTGATGTTTTTTCTGCATTTCTGCTTTCAGTTATCCTTAAAGATAAACCTCACTCAAATAAATAATTGTGGTCAGTGTATGTGGAGTGTGCGTCAAAGTGTGCGTGTGAGTGTGTGTCAAATAAAAAATGAAGGTGTGAAATCTGTAATCACACTTCAGACATGAATGGAAATGTTTTTGTTCTGCTCATGGAAAGTAAACTTGATGGAAACCTCACCTTTTTGGCCACAATGTTTTGCTTGGCCTTGTCTGATTGGTCCAATGATAACAGATGACCTTTGACCTGTTCCAGACGCAGCCGGTGCTGCTGAGGGAGACTCTGATGCTGAACGGGAGCGGGAGGGTCTCTTCGCCCTCCACCAGAGACGAGGGGCCATCAAACAGGCCAAAATCCACCTGGTTAAGTGCCACGAGTTCAGCGCCACCTTCTTCCCCCAGCCGACCTTCTGCTCCGTCTGCAAAGAGTTTGTTTGGTGAGAAATCTAGCTTTACAAACCACAAAATTACCAATGTAAATTTACTACAGTTTTTTTTTTTTCTTTGCAGGGGTCTCAACAAGCAGGGCTATCAGTGCAGGCGTAAGTGTGAAATGCGGAAATTTATGTGGGCAGTTTAAATTATGCCTAAAATATCTTCACATTCTAACTGAAATTATTTGTGTCTTTTAGAGTGCAATGCAGCAATCCACAAAAAATGCATTGACAAAGTTATTGCCAAGTGCACTGGTTCAGCAATTAATAGTAAAGAAACTATGGTAAGTCTGACATTCACAAATAGTTCAGAACATTTATGAAATTTCCTAAATTACAAGCAGCATCTTTTACACTAAGAAAAGTATGTATGTTGACCATTTTTCTGTTCCTGGTGTCAGGTTACTTCCTGTTCCATGATGCATTTTAATCATTTTATGTACAAACTATATTAGTCTATACAGTGGCCGTGTAACATTTTAGCTACTGTAAAACTATACACAGTAAGATGCTGTAAATACAATTTTTGAACGCAATTGAGTCATATGGATGTCCATGGACATCCATGTCAGAGAGTTATTTATAACCTCAACAGCTGTTAATGATAGTGGTAAAGTACTAAAGTGATGTAATCCATGCTAGCCCATGTATTCAGTTCAAAACGTGTCAATCTAAAGTGTTATGGGGTCATATTATGGGATTAACAGTGCACTAATGTGTCCATGTCTTAACAGATTCATAAGGAACGCTTTAAAATCGACATGCCGCACAGGTTCAAAGTGTACAACTACAAGAGCCCCACCTTCTGTGAGCACTGTGGCACGCTGCTGTGGGGGTTGGCCAGGCAGGGGCTCAAATGTGAGGGTGAGAGGGAGCTTTGCCATACACTACATTTTAAAAACATATAACAACACATCAAACTTTAAAGCAGTGAGGAATTTAAGAGAGGCAACACTTCTGTAATATTTTTAGTTATGACGTCATAGACTTGTCATTACTTTTTTAATAAACAATACATTTTCAAAGCAAGTCAAATCTCTAATATCATGTTTACTGTACAGTTTCAGTGCATGTGTTTACCAACACTTTTTAATCATTATCACACTAAATTGATTACAAAATGACTATCAATATTTTGCATAATATTGACTGTTAATTGAATTGCATCTCAAAATATCATTTACAGCCTATTATTCTCACCCCTTAATGAGACAGTTTGTGTAAATTGGTTTCTTTTGTAGAATGCAGTATGAATGTCCATCATAAATGCCAGAAGAAAGTAGCCAACCTCTGTGGGGTCAACCAGAAACTAATGGCTGAAGCACTGGCCATAATTGAAACTAAACAGCAGGTAACATTTGACCTCATTTGACTGTATCTGCCTCAGGATACGTTACATGTTTTTGTGATCTTCTAGCAAGCTAAGACCTCCAGAGACTCTGAAATCATCAGTCGAGAGGGTCCTGTCGGTATCGGTCAGCCAGGAGTGGTCCGAGCTCCATCAGGGATTATTATGGGTTTACCAGCAGTTGCTATTCCTAACAGAGGTAAGAAAAAAATCTCTTTGAAATTTTAAATACTTTTTAGGAAATCTGTGAAAATTTGCCTGAATTTTACTTCCAGCAGAGCAGCAGGGTGTTTCTTGGGAGGGTCCCATAGACGAATCACCCACCCAAGAGGAACACGAGGAGCCTCTCTACGCTGTTCCCAGGAAAGATCATCTGATCAAATTCACCATTGATGACTTTGTCCTGCACAAGATGCTCGGAAAGGGGAGTTTTGGCAAGGTAATTTAGTTTATTTATTATATTTCTGCAGTTCTAATCCAGCTAAAATAGTATAGGTACAATTGGTACACTCAGAGATGTCCTGGTGGCAATGTAATAAAAAGCAACAGGTTTTGTGGACACGCAGCAGTACAGGGTATGTGCTGTGTTGGTGTTGTCTGCAGGTGTTTTTAGCAGAGCTGAAGAGGAGTGGGCAGTTCTTCGCGGTGAAGGCTCTTAAAAAAGACGTAGTGCTAATGGATGATGACGTAGAGTGCACCATGGTGGAGAGGAGGGTCCTATCTTTAGCCTGGGAAAATCCATTCCTCACACACCTCTACTGCACCTTTCAGACTAAGGTAAGGTTACTAAAAGTTATGCACCATGTCAATTATTTTAGCTATATTTAAAAATAGACACACAAATGGGCTGTGTTTATGTTCTAGATTTTCATGATGTCAGATGGCCTGTAGAACTATGTATATAACTGATTTTAAAAGAAATATCCAAATTTATAATCCACCCATGTTGAATCTTATCATTATTTCTTTGGGATTGGCTCCACAACCTTATGCCATATAAATCTTATGGCCTTATGGCTCTTGTGTGAAAAGTATTTATGCTGACAGAGAAGTGAGCTTTATGCCAAAAGCCAAATACAACAGTATCTTTTCCACTTCCCGTTTCATGTTTAATATGTCAATTTGTGTTAATAGGAGAATTTATTCTTTGTCATGGAATATCTAAATGGAGGAGATCTTATGTTCCACATCCAAAGCTGCCACAAATTTGACTTGTACAGATCTACGTATGTATTTACTCAACTCAACTTGTCTAAATTGTTGTTGCACTGTATTTAAAATTTCACTTGGTACGTGAATCCTTAATGCAGTCTTTACTTTGTGTATTTTTGCAGATTTTATGGAGCTGAGATCATCTGTGGGCTCCAGTTTCTCCACTCTAAAGGCATTATTTACAGGTACAATCTCTGTGAAATTGTAATTGATACAGAGCAGGTAGACAGTGGCTGTGTCTAATTTTAACTTGTCTGTGCTCCTCCGTGTATAGGGATCTGAAGTTGGATAATGTGCTACTAGACTCTGAAGGACATATAAAGATAGCAGACTTTGGCATGTGTAAGGAAAACATGCTCGAGGAGTCAAGGACGGCTACGTTTTGTGGTACTCCGGACTACATTGCTCCAGAGGTGACCGTAACTACTGCATAATTCACAAGACACCGTGCATTACATTGACAGCCCTTATTTTGGGTTGATTGGGTTCCAAAGGTTTTCTTCTTATTTTAAGGAGCATTATGCAACTTTTCTGGTGAAGTGTCAGCCACCTGCTCGTTTCATGAAGATGTTATTGTTTACCTGGAATGTTCCCCTGCATTAAACATATTTATCTCCATGGACAGACATGTCAGATCTGTGGAGGAATGACCCCACTCAAAGTAAGAGATTAAAAGTTTAATGCCATACAATGGAACATTCCAGGCAAACAATAACATCTCCCTTGAGGCAAGATAGTGGCAGACACTCCACCTAAAAAGTTACCATAACAAAAATGACTATCCATGATTGGTGTCCTAACTCATACATGTCAAAATATCTCAGAATTTAGAACGAACGGGTTAATACTGCATTTTAAATGTACACGTTTTCTAAATTCTTCTTTTTAAACTTGGGTTTTAGTGTGATTTTTAGTACTATTTTTCAATATGTTGTCTTATTTTGTATATAACTATATGTCTTGTCTGTATGTCAGATCTTGCTGGGTCAGAAGTACAACATCTCGGTGGACTGGTGGTCGTTTGGGGTGCTCCTGTACGAGATGCTGATTGGTCAGTCTCCATTTCATGGCCGTGATGAAGAGGAGCTGTTTCAGTCCATAAGAACAGATAACCCGATGTATCCACGCTGGCTCACCAAGGACTCCAAGGACATTCTAGTCAAGGTCAGAGACTGTGCAACGTAAACAAAAAAACTAAACTCCAAAACCAATAACAAAGATTCAAGGTGCCAATGTGTTAATCTTTTACTGATTAATTAGCATACCAGATGCCTATATGAAAATGGCACTGAATCCTTAATACAAATGTGAGTTAAAAGAGTAATCTGGACACAAATTCAAATCATTAGCCTATTAAAGGTGCTCTATGTAACTTTTTTGCTAAATGGTCCACTGCTTCTCTGTGAAGATGTTACTGCCTTGCCTGGAATGTTATACCATATGGGCATTAAGCTTATTTTTCCTGCATTTCATAAATTGCAGGTGTTTTTATTGCTCAGAAATACCTTGAAATAACTTACATTCTTACTGTGAATGGGCTCGCCTTTCCCGAGATCAGCTTGGTGGAGTGGCGTCACCTGCTTGTTCCCTTGAAGTGTACGATCTATATTCCATAGTAACCGTCATTAACTTAATTTTTTCATTTTACAATTAAAACTTTTACAGAGCACTCTTATTAATATGTGACTCATGAATATTTGTGGTCGCAGCTGTTTGTGCGGGAGCCAGAGGAGCGCCTTGGAATCAAAGATGATATTAGGCGGCACAGTTTCTTTAGTGCCATCAACTGGAAGGCAATGGAACAACGACAGGTCCCTCCTCCTTTCAAGCCAACCATAGTAAGTGTTAATGCTTTCACTGAGTAGCATTGCGTTTTCAAATAATATCACTTGAAATGATAAAATGTTATATGATTTAAATATTCTTTCCACCTCTCCCACAGTCATCGCCTAGTGACTGTAGTAACTTTGACAAAGAGTTTATCAACGAGAAGCCGAGGTTGTCCTGCGCTGATCGGACGCTCATCAACAGTGTGGACCAGACAATGTTCCAGAACTTTTCTTTTGTCAATCCAACTATGGCACACATCAATGGACGTTAGCTGATGTGGAGTGAAACCTCTTTAGCTTCAGGTGTGATCTTCTGTTTTAAACATACTCTGTCAAACTGTAACTGAGACAAATACTGGACTTTGGTACAACACTTTTACAGATACAACACAGAGAAATGTGTTTGATCATGTCATTCACTGTAAATGTTTAGGTGACTAAGTGAATATGTTTTGAATTTGACTCTGCCTGAAGGTAACTCCCCAAAGAAAATATGTAACAATACCCCATCATATGGTACATGTACAATACACATTGTTTAGGTGACGATAATGAGAGCGTGTTTTTTTTTTTTGTTTGTTTTAGTTTTTTGTAACAAATGTGCCTCAAGACATCAAATATTTATCATGTGGCTGTAGAGTATTCTGTGTAATCCTTGTTCTTCATCCTTAGATTTTATCATAAAATTACATACCTCATCTTTTGGTGCAAAAATGCATTAAACATTTCACTGTAAATAATAACGCAGATGCACAAATGCATTATACTTGAATGTTTGTTGTTACTGAGAACAGCTTAATGGTTAGTTTTTTATTGGCATTGTGAATTGTGTCTAATAAATATTTTTTTCTACTACTGATTTTCAATGCTTCAAAAGTAACTGACAACACACAATTCAGAGAACACAGGTTAGGTTTTCCAGTAATACTTATTTATTTTTGATTATGATTGATTCAGTCTCAATTTAGCCTCAAATAAAAGTGTATAAAAGAACTTCCTTTTGACGATAAGCCAAACAAAAAAAGAAAATGAAACAAAAGTTATGAGACCAGTGCAGAAGCATGTAGCACTTCACAATATATCTTGATCTTAATAAATAAATCTTTATCCTATATGCAGAACAAAATTCAGAAATGACAATGGTGTATTGAGGCTATATGCAGTAAGTCTTATTTCAATTCCACCCTGAACATTCATTTCACTGTACACAGTAGTCAGTAATGCATTAGCTTCATTTTGACTACAGAATTAAGATATTTCATAAATATTGTATTCAAATAGACATGTCTGTTTAAGTGCTTGATTATCACCACTGCTTGCGTGAATAAATTGATATAATAATGCAGGTCCAAGCTGAAATCTGGCATACTATGTGTTACAAAGCATATGCAAAGGGAACAGTAAAACTGCTGTATCTATGGCTGGAGCACTACGCCTTAAACAGCACCAAGTAAGAGGAAAGGAATACAGCTTTTGTATACATTGTTTAAATTTAAGTCAAGAATAATGTTGCCCATATAAATAGAAAATGTGTTTATACTGTATCTGCAGCAGGCAACATGGTGAAAAAAGATGTACTCATGTTTACAGGGAATGATAATACAGCATTTTAGCGCCTCCCAGTGGCCGCAGCAGTGCCACATCGACTGAAATTTCGGCTCATTTGGGGGAAGTGTACAGTTGGTGTTTTGGCAGTGGGCCCATAGAGACCAAGGTTTCTGGCAGCTGCAGATTTCCTTGGCTGCTTTACACAGGGAAAAGGCGAGAAGGCTGGCTGCTTAGGAGTGGAAACCGTAGCAAATGAGGGAGTGGAGGGAGAAGAGGACATGTCTGACTTGGATGAAGAAGACGCAGAAAGTGAAGCAGGTGTAGAGGGGCAGGGGCTCCGGTAGAAGCTGGTGGGTGCAGGGGTGGTCACAGAGGACAGACCACTGATTGATGATGAGGATTTGAGAGTGGAGGTTAAGGCAGTGACAGGAGCAGTGAGAGGTACAGGGGAGGAGCATGAAGGGGGGTCTATTGGAGTAGAAGAAGCTGGGGATGGGCTTCTGGGAGGAGAGACAGGAGGTGAAGATGGATAGGTCCTGTCAGGATCCGTATTAATTTCTTGGCTTAAGTTCTCCTCTTGTGTCTCGGGGTGTGGATCGCTTTTATTTGCAGATTCATCTTTGAGGTCTAAAGTATGTAGCTGCACCACAATGTCCTCTACTTCTGCTACTTCTACCTCATCCTCAACTTGCACAAAATCCCCACACGCAGATCCTGTGACTGACGGGTTTGGAGAAAGACAATCTGACCCGTCTCTTTCAGTCTCGTTAATAACTCTCTCCTCCAACTCATTTTCCTTTGTAATTCCTTTACCATCTACTTCCTCTTCTTCCTCATCCTCCTTTTCTTCAGAGTCTTCAAAACCCAGCTGAGCACGGGCCCTCGCTATATTCCTTCGGTGCATCCGAACGTGGTCACGCCAGGGGGAGCTCCTAGTAGATCCAGTGGAAGAGAATGAGCTGCAGCGCTGCCTGGACGGAGATCCCTGGGAGTAGGAGGTACCAGCTCTGGGCCCGGGCAGTGTGGAGGAGGGCCTTAAGGCTTTTGGTTTGCGACCCAACAGAAGGTGGTTGATGACAGTCGAGTTGTTGAGTTGAGAGGTTGTAACACGGGTAGCAGGACACTTATCTGAAAGATATGAACAAATCAGTATTTAAGGTTTGGTTAAAGATCTAATAGGCTGGAGTTTCAAGTTAGAGAGAAGCAACACAAAAAAGTAATTAACACAATCAAACCAGTTAAGAGAAGAATGGACATTAGTAGTAAACATACATACTCCTACACTAAACACTGCATTAAGTTGTTAGAAAAGAGTAGTCAACAGGCAGAGTTAGGCAAAACACAAACAAGAGCGAACCCCCAGCATGCAGAAGAAATCACACAAGATTTATGTTCAAATGTTACATATTCATTGTTCAGTTTTAGCCAGAATTTCATATGCAGATTTCTTGTGTGAATAAAATCAAAGCCCAGATTATCAATGAAATGAACATTACTTTTATAGAAAATGTCTAATTTTTAAAGATTTTAACAGATTTGTGATCTGTGTAATTTTTCAATTTATGCTTCCTTTTATTCACCAAGAAAAGGCAACACCAGAGTCACTCAATCATGATTTTAAACCCTGTACCATCAGTTTCATCGCTCTCTTTCTTGCGTTGATGATCCTGAAGAATCCCTGGACTTGTGGCCATTTCAGGTACGCGTCCTAACAGTCAAGCATTATTGTGAAATGTCATAACTTAATGAAATGGATCTCAACCATCACTTATATCTAGTCATAAATGTTTAAAATAAATCATAAGTATAAAAGAATAGTTGACATACCCGTTCGGATGCAGAGTTGCATAGACTGTTGCTGCTGCCTCTTCTTAATTCGGGCGTATTGCTTTTTGAGGGCATAGATGTCAGTACTCATCCTCTCCATCATCATGCTGTTGATAGCTGCTTGATGCTCAGACCGGCTGTGTCCAGTCCCTCCAACCGCTCCCGGACTCAATTCTGCAATATTACCATGCTCAGCTCTTTGGTCTGGAGAGAGAAGATATGCGAAAGTATGTTTGATATCTTGAAACAACAAGCATCAACTTTAAAGCTCTCCCAAAGCTGCAATATAACGGTAATAGTCCATGTGCCATATTACTGCTGGACTAGTAGTATGACAAAATTACACCCAAAGGAAATCTTAAAAGGCAGTACTGAGCTATACACTAAAGGGCTTTTAAAAGATTAGTGAGTCTAATACAACATCTCTTGTATGATTAGAGGACCTATAGAGAATTTTAGTTCAAATTTGTCCCGGCTATAAAGATTAAAACATGGCATCAAGAACTGGAGTAGTAGTTTGCCCCACTTGGCTGCTTTTCTTGGCTGAAGCAAATCAAATCTAATGCATTTCGTTAACACACTGACCCTTGAGATGTTTCTGGTATCGCTGCAGCTCCGGAGCCAGCAGCCCACCCAGAGGCCCCAAACAACCAAGCGCTGTCACCATAGCATCTTCATCATCCATATCTGCGTCATCATCACTTTCCCAGTTGCCTAGACCGCCACTAAAATCAACAGACGTATTAGATGTTAAATTATAATCATGATGAAAAAATATGCACTATTCACAAGGAGGCTCTTTTGTTAGCCTTTGGACTGACCTTCCATTTGATTTAACTGAGGTAGGGAACGGTGTAATATTGTAGGTGTATTTCTCTCTTAACTCAGCTAGTTGTGGAAAAGGAAACACTGCCATGGAGTAAACTTCCTGAAAATGTATGAAATCAGAAACGCATTGAATATTTTTACTTAGGTCTAAATTTTTACAATTTTTACTAATGTTTTAAAAGTTTGTTCTCCTTACATGCATTAGATCTGCTGGATCAATGAGGTTATGTTCTAACATCTCTTGAGTCAGACAACCCATTGTGCTGTAAAAGTCATCTGCAGTCTGACAATACTCTATCCTCCTGTAAACATAACAACATCATCAGTACATAATTAGGTACAAATTAATTTGCATTTTGTTGTTCACTCACTCTCCCAGACGTTCCCAGATGGCAAGTGCAACTCGAAACAGCATCTCTGAGCCTTCAAAGAAAACTGAATCCCAAATCTTTAGCACAGTGGGTGCTGGCAAACAGGTCGCAAACATGGTCAAGAACCATTGCATAGTGAAAACATTGGTAAGTGGGGGTTCATAGCTGCCTAAAAAACACAATTAGATTATTGTTGATTAAAAATTTTAGTTGAATGTTTGTAATATGAATAATATGCACAAATCTATACCTCCAGCTTCTTTGTTGGCAGTTTTCTGTAGATGGTGGAGGTGCTGGGACAGTCTTGGCAACTTCAAGCGCAGTAAATCTCTGAACACTGCCATGTCCACTGAAGAAATAGGACTGATGAGGACACAGTAGACCAACATATCATATTGTTATACACATTTATTACCTGATAATGCCCGCAGATTGTTGGCAAAATAACTTTCTGGCAAAACTTTGTCAATTAGGTAGATCATCACCTTAAAAAGATACAATAGATATGTTATAAATTTGATAATAATAAAGAATAAAGAAAAAATAAAGAAAAGATTAGTTTATTTATTTAATATTATAGTCAGAGGATTCACACGGTCACCACAACTGTACCTTAAGAGCATCACTTTCACTGCCCTCTGTTACTTCTAGGATGAGAGCTGCCAATACATTAAAGCCCTGGCAGTAGCCCACTTTTTTATTCCAGCGAGCATATGCCAAAAGGACCCTCTTCAGCACCACCCTGTCCTGCTCCCCCTCCTGTCCACAGTAAGAACTGCACCCAGTCCTGTGAAGATCCTGCCCAGGGAGGAAACAACACATTTGATTTACTTCAATAAAAAGACCATTATAAGCAGGTTTGTGTACGAGAAAAAACAAAAACATTCCAATACTAAGATCAAAAAGATATAAAGAATTTATTAGGCTTGGTGGTGGGTGTGTGTGTGTGGGCTGCTTGGTTCATGCTCCTCGAAGTTACCTTGACGA
>KN477015.1:55378-74952 GCA_000787095.1 Periophthalmodon schlosseri | reverse complement strand
CCGAGTGAGTCATCATCTGGGTTACTGCGCTCGTTAAAAGCAAAGCGAAGAGTCTTCTCCCAGTCAATGGATATGGAGTGGAGGTACTGGTCAGCCAATGTGAGCCAAACCTGCAAACATAGGAACAGTAATTATGATTTCATCACTAATTTTAGTAACATTCTGACGTGACGGTTTCTTATTCAAGTTTAGAGAGAAATGTCTTACCCTTTTCCTCCACTCTTTTGGTATTCCAGTGGGGAGCCTTGCCACTGATTTAAGGGCATCGTACCACTGAGGGGCAAAAAACATTTCAGAATAATATCAGATTGCATGACGAGCATATAGTTTTGCTTCATTAAGACTAGTCACATTCATTCACCTGCTGAAACCCATTCTTCCCAATGGATGGTTCAATGGTGAACTTCAGTCTTGTGTCAACACCTGAAATTGGATATACAGAGATTTATAGTCAAAATATATTCCTGTCCTTCGCCAGTTCTCATTAAATTATTACAAACAAAATGATTATTATGTAAATAAAAGGTTATTTTTCTAGTACATTTTCAAAATATAAATAAAAACTATAAAAATAAAATACAAACAATAGCCTAATTATATACAAAGACAATACAAACATAAGTTGATTTTGTCACGACAACATAAACTAAATGATGCAGCCAAATGTAATTGGTCTAAATTATGCCCGTAATAAAACATGAGGGCGCACACAACATCCTGGGTTTTCTTAGTATTAGGTGCCAGTATTTGGAGTCTCCTAATCAGCTCTGGACTGAGCGCTCGAGTCGCTGTCCTTTTTCGCGTGGTGCTGAATCCCATCTCAATCATGGAAACTGTAAATCGCTTCGGCTTTGGCACAAAACAGGCCTTAAGTTTTGCGTGCTTTTGAGCAAGTGCTCAACACTGTAAATCCTTCGCATGACCAAACGGAAATTAAAAGAAATAATAATCTGAAGTCAAGACAGCTTTAGCTCAAGGCTAGAACTAGCCTAGCAGCCCTTTGTCGCGATCTCACGGAGTCCGTACTTTTAAAAAGTAGGTTACAGTCGATCACACGGCTGAATAAGCCCCAGTCTATAACCAAATACATCAAACTAAAACTAATGTGAAACCTGTGCGGTCCTCTTCAGTCGTACTGCCCTGCGCCATTCTTCCGTGTTCTGCGCTTTTCACCTACACCAAAGGATTACCACCAAAACCCTCCCACTGCCCCCGCAGGTCAGTGTAGACCTGTGCCCATGCACACAGCCAAGTGAAAAGATGGTACTACTACATAAGGTCAGTATCTTATGTCATCACGAAAGTTTTGGAAAAATAAGATGTTGAGCAATATAAACTAAATGGCATTAGGATTCCATTCATCCAAACTGATCAACGTTGGCTAAACAAAACTTTAATAAGTCACGTAACGATTAAAAACCCAGCAAATGATGGTGACCTACAGGCCTAGGTTATGACACATTATGCAGCCTATAATGCAGCATCACCTGGCTCCAAGGTGCAGAGCAGCCGTGGTGCACTCCGGGATATCCCGTTGCGCTTCTTGAGAACGCTGCTAATGATATTACCGACTCCTCCCGGGCTGTGCTGCCGGCTCTTGACGCCCACCCTCGGCCTCCTGCCGGCTGTAGACAAACGCTCCTGCCTCATCGGGAATCTAGTCGAGTTTAGCTCGTACGATCACCTCATCCTTCACGCGTCCTCAGTGCAGCCGTGTTAGGCAATAGCCTGAAATCAGGAAGACGGTGTCCGTGCGCTCATGGTTCCTTATGGCTCCCGCACAACACAATCGATCGAGCGGGCCACGGTCTTGGATTCTTTCCGGTTATTGTATCATGGACACAAAAAATGGCAGAGCTTCCTCTTACAACATAAAATCAGACAGGTTCATCTTCTTGTCTTCATAGTTGACAGCAAATATAGGAACAGCCAAAAACAGATGCCAAAAAATCTGTGAAGGCTGTCCGTGAAGGATGGTGCTGATGCTGCACACCTCCCCCGGCCTGGCGTCACTGGAGGCGGAGCCAGCGCGAGGGATGCAGGGGAAGGTTGGAGAAAAATGAGGTAATGCTTCAGAGAGGACGGGTCTCTCGGACTTAACCTAGAACACATACTCTGAGTAGCCTGCCTTTACTAATGTACAGCCCTAAATGTTTTGAAATTAGGTAGGACCAAACACTAGAATACAATAAAACCAACTTTTAAAGCCTTACAAAATACAGGTAATCAAATTAGAACCAAACTAACAAAATACAACATACGGTCTCAATCTATGTTACATTGCTGCATGCATCCCATCACTAAAACAAAGAGCTCATATGAATTTATACTGTAGCCTACACACAGCATTTCATTGACATTTATTTAACCAGGAAAGTTAATTTGGGAGCCCTGGCCCCAGAGGGGGAGCCTATATTGTACATGTTATACATGTGGTAGAGGAATCAAACTGGAGCACCCAGAAAACACACACACACACACACACACACACACAAACAGGATAACATGCAATAAATCAAATTCATGGCAACCCAAACCCTATACAATAGAAGTTAATAAATTATCTTGTGTTTCCTGAAAATCATGTAATAGAAGTTTTGTAATCCTACAGGACCCCTCATTAATTGAGAAATTGGATGCATGCATTGCCTTCACATTTTTTTTTTTTAATTTTTGTCCTATTCTTCCAAATAAAAAAAAGTTTTTCATTGAATCAGGGCTGGTGTTTGCTTGGGTCATTTGAGCAGCTGGATTTTTCTTTCTCTTGAAATAGACATTAGAATTTATTATGCGTTTGTGAACATCCTCACACCATGACGTCCCCACTGCCAAACCTCACTTTTGGGATGGTGCCGTTTTAGTGATGCAGTGTCATTTAACCTCCTAACAACAGATACATTTTTTGTCTCATTTGATCAGACAGAGTCTTCCAGTATTTGGCACTGTCGTCAAACAAAAAATACAGTTTATCAGGCAACTGTTATGAACTTTTTCAAAAAACAATTGCGTACTATGTGATCAGCGTACAAAATGGCCATGGTGGTCGAGTGCATTACTTATTGTTTTCTTTTAAAGGAGACATGTAACATCAACTTTTATGAGCCTTTAAGGGTGTCACAATGGTGTTCCCTCATCATTAGTAAAGTCATATTTTTTATTTCGACTGATTCATGCATGTTTGAATAATCCTGTATTATATTGCATTCAAGGCTTGAGTAGTCAGGAAATTTTATACAGCTGCTTTATGTTGCTTGCTATGGTAAAATACCACTCTGAAAAAATGGGGCCTCTCAGTTCTGCAGGTTTGAACAAGAAGTCAAGGAACCAGTTTATAATTTTAAGCCATTTTAGATCAATGTTGAGATTTACAATGAGCCAAATGTAAAATAATGCTGTACATATCTATATATCGTTTTAATACAAAATACCTGAAAAAACATAATACGTATTCTTTAAAAAACTGTTTCGTCAGCTCCTTCTTGGTGCATGACCCAATTTATAGACTTTTGGTTTGACTACTTTGTATGTGTGGAATACTTAGGTTGTCATCAATATCTGGTAAAGATTTTGTATTTCAGTGCTATTTTAGAGACTGTATATTCCATTGTGCAAACACAAAACATCAAATAATTTTACGATTATTTAAATGAACTCTTGAGTGTAAGTATTTTCTTACGTCGCTTCTGAGACACAGCCTGAAGACATGCTGTGATGATGTCATAGTTTTTCTGCAGTTTGTGGCAGAGTCGGTCTCGCCTCTTCAACTGTCTGATCAGTTTGGCCGACTGCAGACTGGTGCGGTACTTCACCTCCTGAATCATAGACCGCAGTTCTTCCAAGTCTGCAAGTAAGAATGAATATTATGTTTTGTTGGTAAGATTTGATTGAATTACATTGTCAAACAACACTAACACATGGATGTCATAACTATAGAAGAAGCATATAGATCCAGGCGAGCTAAAAGGAAATCTCACTTTAAAAACACATAAATGTTTCAATGTGAAGGGCATTTTTCAGAATGTGGTCCTAAAAACAAACAAACAAACAAAAAAACAAAACATTGGCATCTATGCACTAAATATAGTGTGTTAATACAATATTATACAATTTATATATATTTATACAATATTTATATTGGAAAAATAATTAAAACATTAAAAACATACAATATTGTAATAATTACTTGTCATGTTATATTTTTAGATTTAATGTTTAAAGGGGGTTTTAATATGGTCATCCAGTAGTTAAGGCCAATTTTAACCCATAAAATATTTTCCCAATATGTATTTTTTATATTTAAATTGTGTGTAGTCGTATGGTAGAGGAAATAATGTAAAAAATAATGTTACGTTATTCGTTAATGACTTGAGGAAATGGGCTTAATACATTTACTTGTCTTCCTTGTTTATCATTTACACACCAGGAACTTGTGAAACTATGCCACTGGTCCTGATCTATCTGTCACTATGCTTTGTTTAACCTAACCAAGCCTTACATAAGGACAAACACGCCACAGTGTACAGTGTTTGAAGTGGGACTCAAAGGCACAGACATACCAACAGTAGCTGCACTATAAAACATGCCACTGAAGGCCCCCAGGAAACTGAGTAGCCAACCACAAATTTTATTTGAAGTGTATTGAGATCGTTATATAATAATCAGATATATAATATGACTAGCCCACATTAATGATAATAATAATAATAATAATATGTGGGTAAGTCTTGACTCATGCCATCAGTGTACCACCATAAGACCTCACCTTTTTGGGCCAAGTAGTTCCTCTGGAGTCTCCTGGTATGTTTCTCCTGAAGCTCCTGAAGGAGGTTGGACGCGGGGTTGCTGCGGCACATGAACGCCTCAGACCCGGATGCCTCCGTGGAGCTGTCCCAGCTGTCCTGTCTCCTACTGCCTCCACTGTACGTGTCATACAACTCCACCAGCAGGCAGTCCACTATGGACGCCCGCGAAGCGCCGCTTATCTCGGGTCCCTCGCAGTCACTGCCGCTGGTCTCAGGGCGGGCATTGCCAGACGCTGCTCCCGGGAGGACGTGCTGCTGTTCTTGTATCGCTGATGTGTCACTGAGAAAGTTGGTGGTGCCTGTCCACTGCTGAAAATCTGTAAAGACATCCCGAGACGCGCATGGAGAGTTTACAAACCCACTTTCTTCAAAGCACAAGCCGCTGTCGTCACATATGTCAACTTCCAAAAGTTCCGTCTCATTTAATTTTCCCTTTGACGCCATTCTTCCGAATATAAACTACATTTTAACCTGTCATTGATCCTCTAGATGGCCTACTTTTAATCAATATGACAAATGGCAAAACTTTTTTGTGTTTCGAACATGATAGAGTTCCTGGAGCACTCCATTATCCTCTCATAGGTGGGGACAGTCTCCACCGCTTCTGTTTCTTCCCTATGAAGGTTTGGGAGTTCGTGTCCTGCCCCCCGTGGCTATGAATAATGGGACAGGCCAAAACTTCTCCTGCCACAGGTGCGTAAGTGCATCTGGGAAATAAACTAATTGAAGATCGTTGCATCGAGCTACATAAATGATCAACTAGAACCTATTGTGTTTAATTCAGTTAATGAGAAAAGTAATATTGTATCAGTAATACAAAACAACTACAATTACAATACAGATAAAAAACACAACAAAAATAAATTTGGTTTGGTTTTGTTGTTTGTTTGTTTTTTCAATATATTTTTTTTTTGTTTTATAAATGTGTACTTTATAAATGTGAATGTGTACTACATTACTAGAAAAAAAGAGTCCCGATTGAGGTCCCGAAGCTTCAGCTGTTGTTTTAAATGTGATTTCGGCTTCCGTAGCCGAGTGGCACATGACCAGTGAAAAGGAAGTGGGAGCAAACACAGGCGAGCTTTCAGATTACGCCAGAAAGAACAGCACATAACATGTTATACGCTTCTGGGTGAGAGAGGAGGCTGGACCGCCTCGACATTTCGTGATTTATTTTGTGAAATGGCCCCTCTACGCGGTGGATTACTGAGCCTAGTAAACTGTCTGCTGATCTGCGTCACTTTTAGCAGCCTCAGCTGCAGCAGGGAGTCTGCTAAATCCTACCACAGACCAAACATTGTTTTAATTCTTACAGATGACCTGGACATCTCCAACGGAGGACTGGTAAATATTATTGAAAAACTGGAGTTTGAGTTTGTGTCAAATGATTGCTATATTTGTGAAAGAACTGACTTCACATTCCTGAAACATAAACCCATAATTAAGGCATGACAATGTTTTTGTGTGTTCATTGGTCAGCCTGCTCCAATAACATGTGGTAATCTCCACGATAAACACCTTTTACACCATAAATATCCTTTTTTTTTTTTCAGACCCCATTAATTAAGACAAAAAAGCTCATTGGAGATGCTGGGATTTCATTCATAAATGCTGTAAGTATTATACATGTTTTTTTCTTTGCTAGAGGTGAGGCTGTGCCACTTTATGTCTTACATGTTCCATTTCTCTTTCTTATTCCTACTCACCCTCTGTTTACTGTCAGTTTGTTGCCAGCCCGCTGTGCTGCCCAAGTCGGGCTAGTATTCTCACGGGTAAATATCCACACAACCACCATGTAATCAACAACACGTTGGAAGGCAACTGCAGCAGCATAGCATGGCAGAAGACTGAAGAGGGTCACACATTCCCTGCATTACTCAAGACTTTTGCTGGCTATCAGACCTTCTTTGCAGGGAAATATCTGAACCAGGTGAATCTTATTTAATTTTTAATTAGTTGATCAGTTCATGCAAAAACTAGAAAGATGTACTAGTAATGGTTAGTCTACACATGTAAAGATTAGTCACTTAATTGTTCAGTTTTTGAGTTTAAATGCCTAAAGGCCTACAGCCCTATCTAGTTTTCATTTATGTGGGATTTGTTTTTTTACAATGTGGTTGCATTGTTTGTTTTCTTCAGTATGGGCATTCAGAGGCAGGAGGGGTGGAACACGTGCCCCCTGGTTGGAACTATTGGGTCGGACTGGTACGATCTCAAATTTTATCTGCATCTATTTAAACCATTGATGAGCCTTTTTCACATTTCTCATGACACACTCAATTTCAGGAAAAGAACTCAAAATACTACAACTACACCCTGTCTGTAAATGGAAAACCTCAAAAACATGGATCCGACTATAACAAAGACTATCTGACAGATGTATTGGTGAGTCATTTGTAAAACATGTTTTATAATTACCGCATGCATTCACTGTCACTTAATTTATTCTTTTTTATTAGGCCAACCAGTCTCTAGACTTTTTACAGTATAAATCAAACTACCAGCCGTTCTTTATGATGGTGTCAGTGCCTGCTCCTCATTCTCCTTGGACTGCAGCCCCTCAGTATCAGGACAAATTCAACACAACCAAAGCACCCAGAGGTCCAAATTTCAACATTCATGGAAAGGTAGTGTGAAATGCATAAAAGATTAACTTTGAAATGGCACTGGTGTTTCATAGATAGCTTCAACATAATTTTCCCCAATTTGTTTATTCAGGACAAGCACTGGTTAATTAGACAAGCAAAAACTCCTATGAGCAACTCCTCAATACAGTTTTTGGATGATGCTTTCAGGAGACGGTCAGTTGTAGTTCATGTACATTTGTAATTTCATATGTATATTTAAAGTTACCCTATGTAACTTTTTAGGTGGAGGGTACGCCACCTGCTTGTTTCCATGGAGATGTTATTGCTTTGCCTAGAATGTTCCACAGTGCGGCATTAAATTTATCTATCTCCAAGACAAATTTGTGACACTACCGGGCCAAGTTACGGGTCAGATTTATGTTCATAGTAAGAATGAAGGTATTTTTAGCAATAAAACACCTGTTATAAATACAAGATGGTCGAATGCCACACTGTAGAACATTCCAGGCAAAGCAATGACATCTCCACCACAAAAGTTACATAGTGCACCTTTTTAACAAGCTCCTTATTTTGGCTTTAGGTGGACCACACTCCTGTCAGTGGATGACCTAGTGGAAAAAATAGTAAAACAATTGGAAGTCAGAGGTGAACTGGATAACACCTATGTCTTCTTTACATCTGACAATGGTTATCACACAGGTTGGAAATTACATATACTGCACAAGTCTGATGAAATAAAAATTTGAATAAAAAGTAAGTGACATTAAAATTTAACTTCTCCCAGGTCAGTTCTCCCTTCCTTTGGATAAGAGACAGCTTTATGACTTTGACATCAGAGTTCCTCTTATGGTCAGAGGCCCAAATATCAAGCCAAACCAGACCAGTCAGGTATACCATAAGTATTACTGTGTGCTGAAGATGCAATATGTCATTTACTGATCTAATTCGTCTTTTTCCATGTATTCAAAAATCTTAGATGCTGGTGGCTAATGTCGACCTTGGTCCAACCATGCTGGACATTGCTGGTTACAATGTAAGCAAAACGCAGATGGATGGCATGTCCTTCCTGCCTATAATGGTAAGGGCCTATAGAAAGAATACATGTAGACATTTGCCTCTGTCCCTTTTAGAATTTGTCATCTTTGTGAATCTGTCCATCAGGAGGGTTTGATGAACAGCAGCAGCTGGAGAACAGACATCCTGGTGGAATATGAAGGTGAAGGAAGCAATGTGTCCGATCCTGCCTGCCCTCTGCTGGGTCCAGGAGTTTCGGTATGGAACAGCCAATGAACAAGAGTACAACAAATAATCACTTGGCTAAGAACAGAATATGTATGATTTCATTTATACTTGTAGGAGTGTTTCCCAGATTGTGTATGTGAAGACTCTTACAACAACACCTATGCTTGTGTACGCACCGTTGCCCCATCTGCCAACCTGCAGTACTGCGAATTTGATGATAATGAGGTATACTTAGCCTGGCATCTTACTGTGTTTGAAAGTAGCAGTTAAACCTAGTAGTGATAATGGCTGAGAGGACAAACTGACATGTCAAAACTTTACGAGCCTTGCCAATGGATGAATGCGTGATTGTGTCTTAGGCGCAGACTAAGGCTTTATTGCTCTTACCACTTATCACTGATTTGGGCTTTCTTTTAGGTGTTTGTTGAAGTCTATAACATGACAGCAGATCCTTTCCAGTTGACAAATGTTGCAAGGAGTATTGAACAAGAAGTTCTGGAAAAGATGAACCGCCGGCTGATGATACTGCAGTCCTGTTCGGGACAGTCATGTCGGACGCCTGGTGTTTATGATCCAAGGTTTGTTTTCTACATTTTACTGAATATTCAGTGACCTTTACATGGTCACTATCTGTTCTCTTTAAATACCTGTGGATGTATGTTGATGTTCCGTTTTTCCTCTCCAGGTATAAATTTGATCCCAGGCAGATGTTTATTAACCATAGTTGGCAACATAGTAGGCTGAGACAAAAAATTAAGTAAGTGTGGTTAAAAAAAAAAAAAAAAAAAAAAAGGAGATCACAGAGGAAGTTTTGACTGCTTTACTAATCTCTTCCTTGCTGTTATTGCCTTGTTTTACCCCGAGACCATGTTCCAAAGTACTGGGTGTATAAGGGATTGGTAGACCCATAACTGAAGAAAGAACAAAGAAGCTCAAAAGAAAATGCACAGTATTTTGATTTATTTGTGCATTGTACTAAACCATGAAATTTTATTCCACACCTAAATATTTTATACCTTTTTATTTTTAATAAGTCAAGTGCAAGACATTTTTGATATTTATTATCACTTACTTGATCACAGGGTGCCTATGGTTGCTAATTTTCTTATGGTCATTTTATTATTTATTATTACATTATTAACATTTAAAATGCAGTACTGCAATATACAACTAAAACGTTTGTGATTTATTTTAAGCTATGACTTATTTTTAAGTCCATTCATTTCTGGCTGCCTGGGCCATTTCCAAACACGTCCCCGGCTGGGGGTGCTCCCCGGCTGGGGGTGCTCCCCGGCTGGGGGTGCTCCCCGGCTGGGGGTGCTCCCCGGCTGGGGGTGCTCCCCGGCTGGGGGTGCTCCCCGGCTGGGGGTGCTCCCCGGCTGGGGGTGCTCCCCGGCTGGGGGTGCTCCCCGGCTGGGGGTGCTCCCCGGGGAGCCCACCCCCCAACTGTTCTGCTCCAAGACGACCCCAAGCGAACCGTGCCAGTGGAAATGAGGCTTATGTGGATTTAAAAACATTTCTTTAGTTTGTATTTTGTAGATTTTATTGGCTCCACAGTTATGTTGCTGTGGTAAAGCCTCTTATTATCTGAAGCAGAGATAAAAAAAAAATATCTTGAGGACAAAAAGAAATATTGTCACTGCATTTCTTTTCGACATATGTGAGATTGTGTTTAATGTACACTTTATTTGACAACATTTTAAACACAATTTGTGCAGACTAACAATTTATCCACATTATTTTTGTGTCTTAGACTGCAATATAACTGAAGATTGTAAATATTTATCTTGAAGGTGATCAGAAAGGTTTACAGTACTGCTTGTGAATCAAGTGTGGCTGTGACGGCTGATTGCAATTAGTCAATGCATCTCTGTTGTGTATGTTACAAATGAACTTACTGAACATTTCAAACACTGTTATTTCTTTGCTGTGATGTTTTAATTTTCTCAGATTCCAAAACACGAGTACAGTCTCCATATTAAAGTTAAGACTGGTCAATTTTCATTTTACTGAAGCACTTTCTGTCAGAACCACTTTGTTGTTTTGACATTCCAGTTTTATTGTTTGGATGTAAAGTTATTTTGGCTTGTGTTTTTTGTCCAAATAAAGTTATTGTAAATTGCGATGTATCAGTGTACATACTATTCCAAGAGCATCAGCCCAATTATTATGAGGGAGTTGTATGTAGGCCCATTGTTGCCAAGCTACACTCTTACACCTAGAAACTTCAAGAATGAAATAAGCTTTCAAATTTAATACTTCTCATTACTATAAATTATTTATACCAAATAGTAAAATGTCAGTTTATTTATACAAACAGTGCTTCCATTAGTTAAAATGAAAAAAATGTTTGCAGTAAAATTGGCAAAATTAAAATTAACTTACAACACTCGACATGATGGCCAATGTTCCCCCATAGTCTCCCCAAGATTTTTGTCTCTGTTATAGGACATTCAATGTCATCTAGAAATATATAAACAGCAACCACAAGGCTTAAATCAAGGCAATAAAACAAGGTTTCAATAAAACCCTCATCACCGACCTTATAGCACTGTCTTAGCCCCTTGTAGAAACAGTATGAGTTTTGTCCCATCCACGAGGACATCCAAGGTATTCTGTCTAATTAGGGACATTCCAGAGACAGAAAAGTGGAGGAAAAGTGGGTAATCTCAAGTGTACTTTAGTCCTTTTAGCTTTAGTCTATTTTGTTTTAGTCTATGTAGCTTTAGTCCTATGTTTGGCCTCTATCAGCTATTCTCCCATGACAGCAGCACAGGCAGAAAGGGTAGCTCAGTGTTGCCCAGGTACGTTCTGCCCCTGTGCTGAAAGACCTCACTGATGGCCCACGTCAGTCTGCCCTCGGGATCATGATGACTTCCCAAAAGGTTCCCGTCCATTCCCAGCTCCAGGACAAGAGCATACCGGGGCAGCAGAATATTATACCAGGTCAAAGGAACTACCTACACACAAGCAAAAACGTCTTGGGTTGGATTATATTGAAATTTTCATGTTCAGAGTAATAAACCATCTTTTTATTTAAAGGTGCCGTATGTAACTTCTGGTGGAGGGTACGCCATCTGCTTGTCTCCATGGACATGATGTTGCTTTACTTGTATGTTCCACATGATAGCATTAAACATATCTTACAAAAACAGCTCATAGATTAATATTTTTATATACTTATATAAACTTAATCCTTTAAATGCCAGTTTGAGAACTTGGTTTTCAAATGTAGTGTAAAAATGTATAAAGTATAAAGTCAGGTTATTATGGGGTACATTTTTATATGTCCTAAGAAGCTTCAACTTTATCTAAAATTTGAAGTTTGTGGCATTTTTAGTGTAAGTCTAAATTTTTGTGTAGCATCAGATAAGAAAAAAGTCCCACTTAGGACCTTAAGGACATAAATGAAAAAAGTGTGAAAAATATTAATCTATGATGATTTTACAGCTGTTTCTGTAAGTGGACATTTATGTCCTTAGAGTCCTAAGTGGGACTTTTTTATCTGAGTGTTCCAATGCAGTAGCAAAAAATTTCAACAAGAATTAGGACGCTCCACAAAATGTAGTATCTTTAGCATTAACTGAATTGAAACAGTGGGCCGATTAAGTTTGAAAAAATGGCAACATGGACAAAAATGTCCACAGGGACATGTCTTTCTGTAGAACAAATGGGCAAAGCAATACAGTCTCTTATGAGACAAGCAGGTGGCAGACCCTCCACCAGAAAAGTTACACAGTGCACCTTTAAGTTCACTGGCACCACTGAGAAGAACTAAGAATATGACTCACTTTAGCCAGGAAGCGTTTGATGGCTGGGTATGGAGCAATCATGTCCAGGAAGGGAGGCATGAACTTCCTGAAGCGAGGAGTTGTTATGCCAACCAAGAATGTCCCATGGTCGCTAAGGCGGATATTGTCGGGGTAACCAATCATGTTATCCATGACCACCTCCTTGGTACCAGCTTTGTCTCCTTTCAGCCAGTATCTGAAGAGTGGAAAACAGCATAAATGGTGGGCTTAAGGCCAAAAGGGGTGTACACTCCAGGAGAGGCTTGACTTTTAATTATAATATAATAAGATATTTAGCTATTTATAAAAAATCATCACAGTAAAATTATATGGATTATTTTCCATCCATTTTTTTTTGGAGTGTGTTATTTTGAGTGCATCTGTTTATACCTCATAATACGTCCAATGCTGGTCTCTGCAAACAGCAGGAAGTCCTCTTCTGGAGACAGGGCAATCCCATTGGGCATGAAGAGAAAGTCAAGCAGGACATGCACCTGTCCCGTTTGAGGATCATAAGAGAGGAGACGACCAAGGCTGTTCAGTTCAATCACCTAGCAACAACACAATTTAATTATCTCTCAAGTTATGATTTGTAAAACATCACGTGTGTCTTACTTCTAATTTGACATGTCTGCGGCCCCAGCGACTTGACGAATCAGTGAAATAGATAATACCAGTTTTAGAAGAAATCTCTAGGCCATTTAAAAAAGCAAAGGGAACTCCGTTTGCACCTTTGAGTTTTTGAGAAAAAATATATTGTAAAATGATTAATTATCACAAAGAAATATGTTGACATACAGTAGAAAATATTAACCATTTCCAACCTTGTGAGTTAGACAAAAGCTGAGTCTTCTCTCCACTCTGAGGGTTCACACTAAACAGCCCTAAATACGAGTCTGCAACAATCAGCCCACCATCACCATTGAAGCGAATACCATGGGGACGGCCACACAGGGGTTCAAACTCTGGAGAACTGCCTGCAAAAAACAAGAAAAACGCAGCTGTAATGTTACCTTGGGTTATGTTCACGATCAAGAGTTTAATTATGTCCTAACCTCAGACAACCTCACAGTCGCCACTCATGCAAGAAGCTTCTTCAGCTGTAATAGTTCCCTTATTGGTGCTATCAGAAGTGAAGAAGCTATTTGGATGAGTGATGAACTTTATTCACTCTAAAAAGACAGAATTCAACTGTCTTTTGTACAGAGTAAACCAGTACTTAAGGGTCTACCATAGAATTCTGATGAGCCCTCCAACTGGGGAATAACACATACCACATTCTTTTAGATTTTGTCCCATGTGAGTGATAAGGGTCAGGCTGTCATCAGGACCAATCCTCCACAGTTTCCCATCTACAGTGCCAGTATACACATTACCTAAAACCCACACATGCAAAAGTACACTTTACATGTGACTCTCTCAAACATTATCTTTTAAAAATAAACAATGGAAATTCGCGTGTAACTCTTGTTTGCACCTTGTTCATCAGCTGCGAAGGATTCTGGTCCATGGAGTTTCCCTGTGAATAACCTGTGCCCATTCTGCAGACGGGTGTTCACCGCCAGGGGGCCCTCGAGAGCAGGAGGAGGGCCCTTCAATCTGAACATAAAACAGTTTTTCACTCGTGTCTGACACAGATACAATTTCAAACGATATCAATACATCATCATGAATTTTGTTTGTACATACATATGCGGTTTGGGGTCTATTGGAGATGGTAACAGATAAATGCCCAAAGTTACTGCAAGGACAGCCACTAATATGGTTCTCTTGCAAAACCTACAAAAAAGCAAGATTATAGCCTATAGCCTGTTGCTATTGCACATATTAACTTGTTTTTTTTTGTTGTTTTTTTTGTGGTAGGCCTTTAAGTTTAACAAAACACTGACACACAGGTGCTGATGTAAACTGTTAGCGTTACTCTGTCTTAGAGTAAGTTTGACATGCAGAAAACATCAATATGAATATTGAAATGTATGATCCAGCCTATAGATTGAAAACTATTCTGAGCCAATTTACATTAAAGTAATGACTTTAGCTTCAGACAGCGAAGGAAATGTTTTAAACAAAACTTACATTGTGTGTAGGTACTTGCTTGAGTTCTCTTCGTCCAGCCGGACGGAGGAGTGTGAGGAGATAATTCAGATAGACCACAAGAGATCAAAGGGACTGTGATAAACCATTTGCTTCCGGTTATGACAGACAAAATAAAAGCCTTCTAAGATGGCGCAGTTTATTATTTAATTTCTTTGATGTTTGACGTTCACAAAAAGTTGTCATTGTCATTATAGAAGTTAGCTGTTTAATAATCTTTGTACTGTTTTACGAATTGTTCTTGTTTCTTAGCTATAAAACAAACACCCACAAATTATTTTTATATTGAAATTATAACCGGTCTGTTTTCAATGGGGCAACGGCAGCTTTAATATAATGAAAATTCTGAGTGAAGTGTGAGTGAAGCAGCAGAGGGAGGAGGAGGCGCCCACTTCTTGGCACTGAAGTTACTTAAGTGGGGGTCATCCAGAGGTCAGAGGGGTGGGCCTGTGTTTGCTAACAAAAGGTTAATAGAGGGAGTTATGCAGAAGTATTCAGTTTAAACACAGCTGCAGAGGAAAATGAGACACAAATATGGGCTACAATAACATTTGGATTACATGACAAAAATAAAAGAAGATGGAAGATAAAATAAACGTAATGGCTTTAAAGTAATATTCATGTTTATATGGTCCTGGTGCACTATAGAATTTTTCACGAGGCAGATCCACCATTTCTTCATGGAGTGTTATTGCAATTGCCCGGAAAGTTCCACAGTATGACTTTTAACTTTTCTGTTACATTAATTCTCCGTTGTCTCCATGGGGATACACAAGATCACTTCGATACTATCCATGGAGAATAGCCAGTGGCAGACCTCCCACCAAAAAGGTTACATACAACTGAATGTTATTTATAAAACCCAACAAAAATGTATGAATTGATATCACCTTTATTAGAAATATTTAATTCCATTTATGAAAAGGCCCCATTGGATTTGATGACATGAACAATGAACATGTGATAATGTATTCAAGGCACTAACTTGTTTTCTGTCAAATCAATGTTTATGCTCCAAGAAAAAAAAAAAAAGACTTGCATACAATATCTAAGACATAACATCCACTAAAGATTCAAAGTCTAAAGCCTTAGTCACAAGTGTAGGCTTCGGTCATCAGTGACAGCAGAAGATTACATACAGTCTAAAATTTCAGTCACAATCTATCAGTTGTTTAGTCTTTCTTTGCTTGTTTTTAACCAAATTTAGCTATTCATTTTGTACAACAGGGTTTGGATTGGGGTAAAGCTTAGTATTGTTTTAGTGCTTAGTAATCTTGCACAACATTTGGTATCTTTTCTATTTAGTCTTGAAAAAATACAGACATTAAAACAAACTAATTTGAAGTTCAGATGACAGGAGCTGCCATTCGACACGTATTATATATTATTAGCCGAGTAATGCAAACCACAAGCATGAAAGAGACACAAGTGGACACAGGCAGAAGATTTCACAGTCTACAAAATGAATCCAAATAATAAACAAAATAAACATGGAAATGATAAGTAAAATCTTACACATGTGAGAAATATAGCTCACTCTTACAAAAACTGAGTGGAGCTCAATAAAACTTGTTAAAGACACCATAGTGTGTTGCCCTGTAAAACTAATAATGAAGACAGCAACAAAAAAGGTGAAAATCAAAAAGAAATCATCCGTCTTCCCTGAATTTAAAGTTAAAGTGCCCGAAACATTCTTTGGATAAACTATGATTCATTTATTATCTTAAATTGCTTTTAAATATAACTTTAACAACATGGCTTCAAGATACTATATAAATGTCTCCATGCAACTCCCATATTGTGTAAGATAAGAACCCAGTGTTAAGCATAAAATAACTGAGGGTTAAAAGTAACCCATTTAAATAAACTCTATACATCCCTATATTGGGACTCTGATATTTTTGCTCCAGGCAACATCACAAAATATCTTTGGTTATTGAGTACAGCATTAACAATTAAAATAACTCTATATAATCCAATGTGGGTTTGACACAGAAATAAGAATAGTACCTGGCTTCTCCACTAGATGGTAATGTTACCCAACAGTCTTCAATGAAAAGGACTGCACAGAACGGTCCGTTTCACTTGATTGATTTGAAACAGTTTGCTGTTATTTTTGATGGTTATTTGTCTTGATGATTGTTACAAAAAGTTGATTGCCAACACACCAAAAAAAATCTATACAGCTTATATATATTTCTGCAAATATTACACCAACAAGCAAACCTAAATTTAACATATCCACTGCTTGCACTTTTACTACCTTCTCATAAACCTTTGCCACAAATATTTTATGTCCCGTATAATATATTCACTTTGATCAACAAAGAACTAAAGAAAGGCTAATACACTAGACAAAGGCAGTTGGTTTGAACAGAAGACAACTGGCCAATGCTCACAAACAAGCCCTGAAAGAGCTTTTTCTGCCTACACAATTATTAGAGGAACACTTAAGAGAGAATTCACCCCTGGTTAGTACAGTAATAGTAAAAGACACATTTGACTTGTCGCTTGAAGAGAATCTGTACATTGTCCTCAAAGCTCACACTACTACTGCCTCCTGTTTTCAGTTCTCACGCATTTCAAAACGTCTTCTTTCAAACTTCCTCAATCCGTTCTATAAACTCTAAAGCACTTCATCGACTTACAAAAACCTCCAGAATCTCACACTTCCTACTCTCACCACAGTGGGTCAAGGGTCAGGAATACAAACTTTCGCCCATTGTCCTTTAAACTGCACCACAACACAAACTTAAAGCAAAACTACATTATCATTTCCCATCCACATTTGAACGCCTTCAACAAAACTTGCTTAAACATTTCTACTGTTATCTCTAGACATTTTCAGATACACTCACTTTAACTTCACTACCATTTAAATATACAACCGTTATATATATCTTGATATGGGGTGTACAACCTACAAGTACTCTCTTGGCAAACATTAAGGCACTTACTAAAAGCAAAAGTAAATGCTGCCTGACGCTTATTAACTTTTTGAAACCAAACACCGTATTTGGAGTAAAATTGGATAAACTATTCATTCTGTGTCACCTACCACATTGTTGGTAAAGTAAATAAGACTTTTCATGAAAAAAACATAACATAAAACTGTCACCCATATAAATTAAGAAAAAAGACAAAAAATATGTACAGACCAACTTTAAATAAAACAGACTCAACAAATGGCCTTGAGTATTTCACATGCTTCAGAGAAATGAAGAGGAACACAAATATGAGTGCCAGTATAGCAGAATGACTGGACTAACAGGGCTACGCCTCAATGCATATGGCACATAGATCCTGGATCTTTGGTCTGGTTGCATTGTGACGTCTTTGATGCTGCAGCTTTGAGACAGTGGAGTTCAACTCTTCACTTGTCCTTCACTTTGATTCATTTCTTGAAAAAGAAAATAAAAACATCTTGTCAACGTGACAAGTCCCATTTGCTTATGTGTAACAGGAAGCTTCCTTCCTAATGTCCTCTTGTTCAGTCCTCTATGAAAGCGTTCGGACATGCTGCAGCGCCTCCTGCAGTCTCTGTCTGTAAATATTGTAGCGGCGTACGACAGCCTCCTTCTGTTCCTCCTCCTCCTTATCCAAAATTCGTAGGAAGTTACGCAGTTCAGGAATAGAAAATGCATCCCACTGTAACAAAGAAAAAAATATGTAATATGAACCAACTGCCCTAACATTAAAGGCATAATTAATTCATATAAATTACGCCCATGTCATTATGTAGATGGCAATGTGATGAGCAAAGTTTGGCCAGATGAACAAAATGTACAGTAGATGTATAAGCAATGACTAGTAAGCACTAAGCATGCACAATATGTATTCCCATATAATTAAATACAATTTTATTACAAATAATATAAAACACAAATGTTTGAAGTGTTACCATGACTTCTCCTGTTTGCTGCTCTCTAAGCACAAAGCTGAGGGTGTCCAGGTCTGGCCCTGCCACCAAACGCAGAAACAGGGGCTTCTCCAGGTCCCCTAGCTTACACACGTACACTGCAAAACACACATTTAATAAACTTTTAGTTCTGTGATCACAAAGTCATTTTTGTGCAGTGTTTATATGAACACAATGAAAACTGTGTGCAAGGCTAGATATCTCCATGTATGCAAGGTCACTGGATACTTTTCGCAGAACTACTAAACATAAATATGCAGTACCTTGGTCAAGACAACATTCTAGAATACATATAGTTTAAAATTTAGGACAATTGGCATTCTACGGTGGAATTTGCTGTTTAACAAATTTTCTAGGTGTGTTATGGCAAGTTTGGGGAGCCAGTCCCTAACATGTGTTTGGTTATTTCTTTCAAAAATAGTAAATCTGCCACAGTTAGACCCCTGCCCACAATCTGACATCATCAAAATCTTGAATGTGAATGCAACCCAGATAATCTGAATGAACTGCTCTCATTATTTCAGCACTAAGACAGACATCTGTCTCAGAGCAGTTTATTAAGACTCAAATCTACAGACTTAAGGTCAAAGACAGTTTATCCAGTGCTATATATTTCAACACTATGTTGTAAATCCAATAGGCTACTGTCTGTTTCAAATAAAAGTAGTAACATCTGTTGTCTAGACTGCATTTTATTAGCGAGTTTTACTGTAGTCTTTCTGTAATGCAAAAACTCATCCCGGGTCTTATGAGACAGTAGTCACAAATAAATCTATACGTTTGTAAAACATCAAACAAGACATAAAAAGGTTACAGAAATATAAATATATATCAAATGTGAAGAGTAGGATTTGTAAATAACTGTGTATAAATTCTTTTCCAAACTTGGAGGTGCTAAGTAGGGTCAAAAGATAACATTTGATACTCTACAAGTCTGCAGCAGCTGTTGGTTTACAGAAAGCTAGAGCAAGTTTATTTATACTTGGTGTATGAGGGTGTGTGTTGCTTATGAATGGCTAGTGGTGGGGAGAGCCCTGAGACACCCAGTAATTAGCAACAGTAGAGCTCAAAAATACACCGGATTACACACGGGTCATCACCAGGAGGTCAGCACCAAAGCATTTGACACGGGGCCTGG
>KN477015.1:0-45234 GCA_000787095.1 Periophthalmodon schlosseri | reverse complement strand
ACTCACTAACACCACCTCACACTCTCCATGACGCAGGTAGAACTGCTGTTCAAAGACACATTTATCTTATTATACAACACAGCCCACAGCCCTGGACTAAACCGCTCTGTTTCTGTTTGAAGAGACTTGCTGCACACAAAACAACAAATCTGCCTGTGTGTCCTTCAATGAACAAGACCTCATAAAAGTCAAATGTGAACTGGAGGCAAGTTCTACAGTGTAGCACTTTAGTGAAAGACACAACACAGTTTGAAGAAAAATAGAACTGAAGAAATTACACGGAACACAATCTAAAATGGGAACGAACCATGAAATTATGTTGTAGGGTTGCGAAAAGTATTGAAAATCAGATACTAAATCAACATTAAAACCAGTATCGAAAATATAGATAGAAGATACTCAATTTAAGATGTAGTGATACTGAAAAAAATCCCATGAACATGACAACATTTGACCTTTCTTGAACTTTATCAACACCACATGTTAACACTTTATTAATCACATGGTAACTTAAAGAAAGCAGGTTTCGAGCCTTTTCCTCACTATCAAAATCGAGTTTGAAATTTCAGTATTGTGACAAATGGCTACGGTCTGACCAATGTGACACTTTGAGATGACAGCACTTCACTTTCTTGCCGGAAAAGCTGTTCTAAAGTTGTGTGCCTTAAAATAAATTACTGTGAATTCTGCCAATGAGCTAAAGGGTTTGTGAGACTGAGAAACTAGTTACACAAGGTAATGTGGATGTTGTCAAACTGCTTCTTCCTTGCTGTGGGGCCAAAATGCTAAGCGTTTTTATTAACATAACAAAGTGGTATGTAAATAACTGGACCATGTAATTTCAGACGGATGGACACGTTTAAGAGAAACAGGGATCAAAGGGTCATGGTTTTAATCTTTATCTGGACATGTGGCCTAACAGTCTTTGGTTATCTTTGGCTAGCTCTTATACACTGCAGATGGTCTACAGACTGGATAAAACCAAGCAATCACTCAAGATGCCAGTAAAGATGCAGGGCTCCATAAACAGACTGAGAACTCATTAAACCGAACATTGAGGGTGATGATCAAAAATTGAATCAAATTTGCACAAAAATATTGGGGAGCCCTCTAACAAAATGCAGTATTAAGTTTTCAAAATACTGAATTTAACCAAGGTGGTCTGAACAGGATGGAGGAGTAGAAAAAGACAGGATGTGACATCCAGGTTGAAAAGAGAAAGACAAAAAGGGTGAGGAACAACAGAGGAAGGATATCTAAAGACGAGGAATGTGAGGTGACAGTGCAGACTCACGTGTGGGACAGGAAATTCAAGTAAAGTCAAAACACAAAACACAGAACGTTTGAACACTCTTAACATGGAAATCTAATAAGCTCCTCACTCACTCAAGGTCACCTGAAATACTAAACTTATACAATGGGCGTTTCATTGGCATTGTACACAGTACATTCAGTGCACACAAGTCAGAACAGGGTTAAACTCGTCAAACGTACATTTCACAACGGTTTTATTGTGTGATAAATTACTATGCTCAATTAAGTAAGTGAAAATCTGCCAAGACGTTTGTTGCTAACAGCAAAGCAACAGTTTACAGAGAGACTGAAGAATAAAAAAAATGTGTATCCCTTCTCTGCTCCAGTCAACATGTCTATCTGTTCCCCTCCTACGCGAAAAACCGATAAGCAACTATCAACAATGACCTCATCTAACATGTAGTGGAATCCAAAAGGTAGCAAGGTTTCTTGGGAATTGGAAGAGCATCTAATGCACTTTAAATCTGTCAGTGAACAGGGGAGGTGCCGCAAACAAGCCCTTACCAAGGAAAAAAAAACACATATTTGTGCGTATTAAGTGTTATGGGCACAAATGTAAGCATCAAGAGTGGCTTGATGTTTAATGAAAGAAATGAAATTATAGAAACCAGTTGTCAATGTTGTGAAAAGTCAATGGAGGCAGAAGATGTGTTATTATTATTAATTTTGATAACACGAGAACCAGCCATGACACAACATTGTAAGGGTGGCTCTGAGGTTGGCTATAACTTCACAGTTTTTCCAAACCAGCAGATGCGTCCAGAGAGAAGCTCATCATCGGGCCAACAGCCACCAACACAGATTCTCAAATGTAGAACCAAGCTGCTGTGTGACAGAAAACCACAGCTGTACTTGACTCTTAGGCCTCCAGTCATACCAGCGGTTAAACATGTTACATGCTTAATTTAAACATTCAACCAAACTACCTTAAGCCAATGTCTTGTTGAAAAAGCTATAAAAGTCTTTGATGATCGTAGAGCATGTGAAGCGTGTTTGCATTGGAGACCAGCTGTCCTGTGAGTGTCTTGTGTGCTCTTACTGCTGAGTGGGTTAAACCTCCGGACATTACTGGACAGTGTGACATTTGCTGACAGAAACCCCATTCAACCCACATTATGTCCACATTGGTTGACAGTACAGCTTATGTGTGGAGTTAAATCCCGCTTTCAATTGACTTGCAGAGCACCCCAGCTCATTTTCATTCTTGTGTTTGCATTCAGCTTTATTAAACTTTGCTTCATGCCGAGAATCTTAATGAGAACTATCGGTCAACATCTAGGAATTAGGAATTAAGAATGATGCAGGACTACAGTTAAGCTATTCAGTGCCTCACATTTTACCATGAGTAAGTTCATTTAATGGTCAAAATGCAATCATGATCATGAAACACAAAAAAGCTCTATTCAAGTAGTTGCGTTCAGATTTTTCATGTAAATATACCATTCAAAATTGTACTCAAGTGAATGGTGTATGCAAAAACACAAAGATCCTACGTAACGTTCAAGTATCCTTAAGTGATGCTCTCTGTGCTATTAATATCTAGACATTCAGACTTTACACAAGACCTTTAACTGCTTAAATATACTTTTGTCTGTAACAAGAATACACCAACTGTCCCTTTAACCTTTTTCCCGTCACCAAACCAGTAATTTTATTTAGGCCTTCACATCTTCCAAAAGTCAAGTCTTCTCTTTTAGTTGTAATTACTGCTGGCATGTGGGAAACCACCAAACTGCAGCCCAGGCTCCCATTGCGGGTCAGGAGCCGTGGATTTGGACAGCAAAGGTCACAACCTTCCCTGCACCGCTATAGAGGCACATTGTGCGCCCACTCTTCCTCGCACACACTAACAGGCAAGACGTCAAGGGACTGTTGTGGAAATGTTAAGTGCCATGCAACTGTGTAGAATGTGCAGCCTGGCCATGTCTCAACACCACCACATAAAAAACAAGTGGGCATAAAAGAATGAACTGCACAAGTGCTGTGTGCATGTTTGGAGTGCGGTTTGTGAGTAACTGGAATGATTATTTAGTTAAGAGCTTGAAAAGTGACCTAATTCTTTGAGTACCTCTTAGGAAGTAAAATTAAATCCTGGAAAACTAATTTTGTAAGCCTGTGTAAAAGGGGAAACTTCAAAAACATTTTAAATCCAGGCAGGTTGGAGTTAATTAGTGACTAAAGGGGTCATGCTATCACCTTCTGGTACTGGAGTCCTAAAGGTAACATGAACAGGGCCATGTAAATTGAATGGACATGGGGTGGTAAACAAACCTCCTATTGTGCCATTGTACTTGATTGCTTGGCTAATCCTGTGAACTGTCCATACCGGATCAGACTTTGTTATGGGCTTATAAACGCAAATAATTTACCCATAGTGAGTTATTGGCATGACACAATAAGCAACGTGATGTCTGTGAGAATAAAATGCACATGAGACTAGAAAGTCCAGCGCCACAAAACCTTTTTCATGCTGGAAAATTCACTCAACCAGGCACTTCAATGGAACATGCGATTGGTTTGTCTCACTGACTGAAAACTCGCTAAAATAAGTGGAAAGGTGTTTATACATTTCCGTACCTTGCTCTCTGTGACTTTGCCCGTGGGTTTCTTGAAGAACGATGTCCTGGCCGTGAAAAAGTACTCTTCAGAGTCCTCCTCCAAGCTACTGTAGCCACTGCTCATCGTGCTATTCCACGTCATTTGCGGAGGAAACTTCTCGTCTCAAACTCGACAGCATCAAAAATCCCAAGACTGGACAGTTATTAAAAGAGAAAATATACAATAAAAGCCGACTGACTGCTCACGCCTCCATGATCTCCCGCAGACTGGACGCAGCGTTTCACAAGGGATGATTTCCTCATTCAAATCCGCTCTGAGAAGTTGCAAACCCCTAACCTCCTGCGTCCTTCGTATTGGCTTATAAATAAATACGAAATAAAATCAATAAACGGCAACTTTCCAATTAGATAAAACGTCGAATCGCGCGGAGTAAAATCGATAATCGAAAGGAAAAGAAGTACAAACGAGGGCTGTAGTGCTGCGTGCGTCCCGGAGCGCTGTATGAATAGTCAAATGTGAATGTGTGACAGTCCCTACAGTGTGGTCCCGCCCACAACAGACAGCGGACCAATCAGAAACGAGACATTTACGGCGCATTTGTTTGAGCCCCCACGACCGCAGCCAGTTCGGGGGCCACTTTTGATCTGTCTTAGCCATGTTTCACACTATGCGTTATTTCCAAAAACCTTGCCAGTGCCTCCTTTAAAAAAAAATCTAATTGTGCAGCTAGTCCTATGTGTTTTGCATAATTTATTTGTAACTTTAGCTTTATAACTCCAGTGTCGGTGTCACACTCAAACCACAGTAAACCCCACAAAAGCATGAAAGCACAGAATCAGGTTACCCGCATAGCTTTGAAAGGGTCAAGAGTCAGGTTCAGCCTAGGGACAGGAGCAACGAGCCACAGTAATAGTAGAAGTGTATGTTAGTACATTTTAAACTTAATAATAGTCAAAAAAGATTTACCACTAGGATTCACCACTTTAAGATTAATTCAAAGCTTCATTAATTAGTGCAATAATTCCACCCAATGATTTTCCATGCACATTATACTCACATAAATTTCTGTATAGGCTACTGTGCATGTTTAAAGCAAATTAATCTGAGTTCCACCTGCGCTTTATGGTGCTACAGGAAATGTCCTCAACTGACCTTTTTATAGCCTATTGTGGGTGCATCATGGCTGTTTTCACGAATGTTTGTCAGATCTTATTGAAGGAATCTTTACAGGCCAAGTTCTGTGATCATAGACACGTGCAGACCGACAGTGTGTGCATCAAGCGGGGACTGATTTTAAGGAGCGCATGTTTAAATTGAAGACCAGCCACATTTCAGAGAGACCTAATTTGCCACATTAGGGAGAGCCAAACCATTTTCTCCTCAATCACTGACATTGCACCACACAGTTAATAAGCAGTCAGGCATCCCAAGCTGACATAGTACTGTAAGAGTAAATAGCATTTTGTTATTTAGCCCTATTTTTTCTTTCTTTTTGTTGTTGTTGTTGTGAAACTGTGAAGAGTGGATGCTTTATATTGACAAAAACTATAGGAGGTCATGTGACAGTCTCACCCGGCGCAAACAGGCTGAGATCAGGGTCAGTGGTAACCTGTTGGTCACTTTGGCCCAAAGCCATTCTAGTTACACATTACTTACATTCCAACGAGGGCAGCACTAAGCTAATATGCAACAAGCCTCTGAAGTGGTAGACCTATATGTAAAGTATTGCACATCTTGAAAATAGCATATAGTACATACATTTAAAAAGACCTTATGGAAATATGTTTGGGTTACACACTTACATACTTTAAACAAAAAAGGTTACAGAGCATGAAGTACTTTCCAAAACATCTAAACACTTAGCCCAAAGTGATATGATTTTAGAGCTGAGCTATGACAGGTATTCAGCCATTAAATATCCCATCTAGAATAGAGAGAATGTTGTCATAGTAAAAGTAAACATGGAGAAAGGATAAGGTAAACTCTAAAAAGCAAACTCGGGGGTCAAATTCTAGGGAATATTTCATATTCATAAAGTAAAGAAAAAATAAAGCAACGAAAACATAGACTGATTCTTCCCCCTTTGGGCCCCTATGACCTCACTCACTAAAGATGCAGTAATACAGAGTAGGTGACAGCGAGAGAGAGGAGCGAGAGGAGGGGCCGAGACAAAAGATATGAGTAATGCATGGCCAGGTGTCTGTTTGAAAGTGGGGTGGGGGCTGCTCCCTGAACCAGTTCTAAGTCTCTAATTTAGATAGAGGACTCAGACGGGGTTGACTTCTGTTAATGATGTGAACCAAAAGAGGTGGTGTCAGACATGACAGAAATCCATTATTGTATATACGACAAACTCTGAATATTTTTTGTACCGTTTTCTGATCCCCTTCCAATTTTCAGGATTCCAATTGTCCCAGCTGTTCCATATCTACGCACAGAAACGACTTTAAAACACTCTTTTTACCTAATATTAACATCCTCCACACATAGGGTTAGGGATGTCAAGGTCGAGATTATTCAGGTCACAATTTATTCAATTCATGATGAATAAAAAATAACAGTGGAGTAAAATTTAGAAGCAATAATTCATTTCATTCAAGAATCATTTCAATTCAAGTAAATCTAAATGATAATATGTTTATTTGGTCATTCATGTCACAATAATGGTACTTTACCAACTGTACCAACTATTCATAATATGATTTGGCATGTTTGTATGCCACATCCTTTTTTTTTTTTTTTTTTAAACCAACAACATTCATTATTATTTTGCATGGTTTTCAGCTTCCACTCTATAGCCGCAATTTTGAGTACTTTTGACCATTCAAAATTAATTGTTATGCTAAGTTACTCTGTAACCAATGAGTAGTAATCATTAGGTCTCTTCTAAAATGAGGGATGCGACATCAGTAAATGACTTGATGAATTTCTTGACTTTTCACAAACATGTCACCAAATCTTGACTTTTTTGTTTTAGTTTAGTAATTTGCTCATTTGAAATTTTGAATATTTGAAGATTGGACAGCTCCGTTCTGTTACCACTTTTACTCCAAAATTAGAATCAGGAACATGACTGTAATGATGCAGTCTTTTGGGGTACTGACTTACAGGTTTTGAATGTCCAAACCAAATGCCGTAGGCCAATGTAACTGATCCCTAAGTGTCAAAATCTGTTAAGGCATCTCCCTACAGGCCATCGTCACAGCATATGGTGCGCAGACTATATTTTTAGATTAAACAAGTTTATTGTTGTGTGCGTGTGTCCTTGTGCCCTTTGTTCCCCTTCCAGGCTCAGTAGTTCATCCTGACAGACAAAACATTTGAAGATCTTGTGATCAAAGAAGAAAGCAGAGTCCACACACTTCGTTCTGGAGTATCACATAATCACAGAGCGGCAGAGCCTTGCATGTGAACGTAAAGCCCGGGCCACAGCTGGGCCAGAGGAACCGCTGTGTAATGAAGTGTGACTGACAGAGACGGAGGAGCATTGTGAAGTTATAATATATGATGGTAACAAGATATAGGGAGAGACAAGATTAAGGCTAATATCAATATTGGCCAAAGTGCAATTGTTTGTTTTCATGTATCGGTATCCCAAATGTATGGAGCTGATATTCTTTCTTCCGTAGTCTTTGTGTGCCAATGTACCGTTAGTTTGTTTGACCTTAACATACCTTTACCAACACACAAATAGTGAGTTATTAAAATGGTAATAGTCGTATGTTCCAAGTATTCATTTGTGAACTTTGCATTAACTTTACCTCAAGTGTGCTCCTTGCGATAGATTTTAAAATATTGGTTACACACACAATATTTGGGCTATGACTTTACTGTAAAATGAAATGCAACTCATGATTCTAATTTGGTCTACTTTAGGCTAGTACTTAATAAATCACAGTTGTGTTAATGTATAATCATAACTTTTACTTAGGTGTGTAGGTGTGTGACCTTGCAAATTACACCTACAAATACATATTATTAGTAATTAACCATTGGATTTATATAGCGCCTTTCAAGACACACTCATTCATATGTGCGCATTTATAAGACTTATTGGCCCACAGGGATAATTTTACAGTGTCAGCTTAACCTCTTTGCTCAACCCCCATCTTTATAGAGTGCCTGAACTCAAACATAAATTTTGAGCGGCTTAAGTGAGTTGGAGTTTTATTAAAAGGCAACACGTTCCGTCAGTATGTGCAGAGTAGTATTTTGGTTCAACACAAGTTACAATTTGAGGTCTGTCAGCAGCACACATAAGGTTTTCTATGGCCTGCCTGCACACTTTTGTGAAACATTATGAATAGTGTAGATTGTACAGTGAGCTCATAGCCAGGACAGCCCCAATCTGAAGCTGATGGGGCGGGATAATGACAGGATCCAAGATAAGTGCAACACAAATAAACTGCACAGCCTCCCGCCCTGATAAGCATCTGTGTTTTGATTTGAACCTGCCCATATCTACGCACAGAAACGACTATAGCGTTTTACCTAACATTAACATCCTCCACACAAATGTATTATACAGGAGTTTTCATAAAATGTGGGATAGGGGTAGGGATGTCAAGATCGTGATGATTCAGGTCATAATTTAATAAATTCATGATAAATAAAAAATAACAGTGGAGTAAATTTTAGAAGCAAGAATTCATTTCATTCAAGAATCATTTCGATTCAATTTAAATAAGTAAATCTAGATGAAAATATGTTTATTTGGCTGTTCATGTCATACTAATTACTTGAATTATTTTATCATTCTGAAAGTTGGTCACATACAAGAACAATGGTGCAATGGGGATCTGATAGACACGATGAAGTATAGATTTAAGTGTTGTTTGGTCATGATGTTGATAACCATGAATAATAATCAAATCTATTCTGTTTTTTCTTCTTACAATAATTAAAACATAAATTTGATATTGTGACAGATAGGGGTTTAAACTGTTACCGGTAGGGACAAATACACAAGCATACACTGTGAATAAACCGACCCTGCGCACCCTGGTCTAGTTGGGACATGCCAGACAACACTGGGGATGATGACAACGTGCTGGTGGGTCTAAGCTGTTGGCTCATGTCCAGTATATAAGGCGCATACACACACAACTGACACGGGAGGAGCTTTTGTCTTTGGTCTGACCAGTTAATCCCACACAATCCACAAAGATTACGCTGTAACTCACTGCTGCAGCTCGTGGGTTTGACTGCAACAATAAATACAGTGCAAGCCATAACATGAAGAAACGTAGTTATTTGCACTTATTAAGGCTTTATGCTTTGGATTAGGAGCGTGTCTGTTTTGTAAATCAGTAAATTCATTTTATTCTTGCATTTGTGTAAAGCATGTTTCTGAATTGTAGTGTATCTTGAACAGCCTCTGCTATTACTGTGTGCTGCTGTGTATCGTTGTATAATTTAAGGAAGATGAAAGTTCAAAAGTGAATTTCTATTTGTTCCTTATAATCTACAATGAGATTTACAATAGCTATGATATTTGTATTGTATAATAATTAACACTCCTCTAATTTTGCTCTGTCCTCCCTCATATTAGTGAGTTTTAGTCTCCTTCGTATGGGCTATAGTAAGATGAGTATACAATCCAGACAAATTTAGATTAAGAGGCACATAACATTTAGGATATGGGGACAGTCGTGTGTTCACAAAAATACATTTCTTGAACATTTCAATAGTTTAAAAGTAAATGAAAAATGTATAGCTAGATGCTTTTTAGATGAAAGATAGGAAGGGCCTTGTGGGCTGTGGTGTTGTAGGGATGACATAAAATAACATTAAACTGTTCCAATGCAAATAATTTAGTGGCAGGTGTTGGCTGTACAGGGTTACCTTTTTTTGCTGAATCTCACTTTCTGCCAAACACATTTCCTGCTCAGAAAGGTTAATAGTGAGCAGCCTTCATATTTCAATTGAAAGTTAAACCAAATGCGCAGACCAGAACATTTTACTGAGATTAATTCAGAAGGCTGGATTAAGGAGACAAATAAGGAAAACTTTATATGCAAGAAGCAAATAGATATAACTTTATAGAGCCAACAAGTGAGAGAAATACCCCTTACTCTGGGAAAGAGGAGGCTAATAGTAACATGCAACTGTATACAGCCACGTAAAGCTCTTTATGGTGGGTTTCTCGTGCTTGTATCTGTGGGAAAAAAGTGCACCTCTGTGGCCCCACCCCATCAGTAACTGGGCCAGTACCTTTTATTGAGTAACGTAAAACCTGGAGGGAAAATACATTAGCATTTTTCTTTTAAAAGAATATCTAAGCTTTTGATGTCAGTTCCTTGCCAATGTTAACGTGCTATTGCAGCCAGATGGGTTTCATAAATTCTAAATGTCAATATGCCAAATTTACTGTTTGATCATTAAGACTGTAAATGTATAAGAATGAATGTAAATTATTTTTTTAAGGAAATATCAGTTCACTACGATGCATTTGCAAAGCGACAAAACATTTTAAAACAGCAGCAGCGGTGGTAAACTAAGCTAGCTCTCGTCCAATTTATTTCAAGAATTGTCTGTCAGTGACTAACAGAGATGAGGCACTTACTGCGGCCCTTACTTCCTGTTCACTGGGAAAGACAAACACAGGCTTTAGCACAATGCGCAGGGAGGGAAAATCAACATGGTCCGGATTGAGGAGAATGTTCATGAGTTTTCTCTGGCTTTTTAATGACCTAATTAACACCAGCGGGTCACACGAGGGCTCATTTATCAGAGCTTGTGCCAGTGCTGTCAACATGAGCAAAACGATAACTGCAGGAAACAATGGAAAAGATGTGACGTGTGCGCTAGTAATGACCTATTCTGCCTACAGGTTTGTATTATGCAACATGCATAGCAAGGATTGCATTGCTGTTTTAATGAAACTGTAAATGAAAATGTACTAGGAATAATCTTAGGCCTGTCACGATTACTATATCGACTTATCTTTCAATATATGAAAGCTGGAACAATATTTTTTGGGGTCAGTATTTATCATGTGTACTTTTTCTTCACACTACTGGGAACTTTTTTGGTTATTTTTTGGCTATACCATAAGATTTAAGCCATAAAAAGTTGAATAAATAACTTTTATGACTCATTACAGATGCAAAGTAAGTACTAAAGTGTTTCATTCGCTATTTATTTTATTGCAGCTCATGATTTTATGTTTTTTGTGTTTTTTGTTATTGTCTTGGGTTATTGTGTCAGTGGCATAAATTAGTTGCAATATTATCGTTTATCCTCTATATTTAGTTCAGCAATATATCACAAATCTTCAAAATTTGTTATCGTGACAGGCCTACATAAGCTGTATCAATCTTAGTTGTTAAGGGCATGTTGATGTCTCTAAGGCCAAGAATGCAAAGCCTAAGTATATTTCAGAGACAGATCCCTGAGCTGTCTGGCTCCCTGTCTGCCTGTCCCTTCTCATTTCAACAGCAGGGTAACTGAACCTGATGCCCTCGCTGTGTGCTTGTGGTCCTGGACGCTGCACTGTCACAGGTGCGTGCAAATCACATGGTGTCGACAGGCCTGTACACATTACTCACTGTCGCCCACTGTCACACTACACTGCTGAGGGACGCCTCTCATCAACACTATGTGCAGGTAGCAATATAATAAAGATAAGCAGTACTGGCAATAGAAAGTAACTACACATTTAAGGTTTATACACAATAACAACAATAACACAAATTCAATATAGAAAATTATTATTGTTTCTATGAAGTTAAATACAGTGTGGTGTTCAAATTGTTTTACACAACCAACAAGAAAAGTGAATTATTTTACTATTATTAAGTATGATAATATTTTAGTAAGAAATGTTGAATCCAGTTGTGTCTCATTTTTCTTTAACTATAACAATATGGTTTCCTATAGATTATATGTGTATTTGTCTATACTGTGGTGCCCTGCAGATGACACTAGAATCCGCAAAACATGCTGTATCAGTCTAAGAATTATCTTCCAGATTCTCATCATGGAGATTCAGCAAAACCCAAGCAAGTCAGCACTACTCTGCACAGTTTAAAAAGTGCTGAGCGAATCCTGTACATGTTAAACGGGGAAACCACATCCCTGAGTGGAGAGAGGTTTCATTCAGCAGTCCATAAAATATTGCAACCAATACCACAAGTACCAAGTATTTAAACAAAATGAAAGCTCAGACTGCATGCTTCAGTGGACTCAAACGCAAGTGCACATTTCACTTTCACAATACCACAGATAGTGATTTTAAAGACATTGTAAGAGGGTAAACAATGTGCTCAGACACACAACCACTTTGACATCAAGACAACATAAAAGACCAACAACTCTGGAGTCACATTAAACCATGTTTTCACACATTTACCAAGTTACTTTTCATTATATTGGTCACATTTCAAAGAGTCATATAAAAAGAAATTATGCATGATAGGAAACTCCCTCCACTGGAATCCCTTCAAGCAAAAGGTAATCAGCATAAAATATGACTTTACTGCCCCCTAGTTGTGAAATAACAGAATGAACCATTCTTCTCCCTTTCTCAGCACTAGAAAATGGAGTAATATATTTGTGACTCTTTTAAAGATGGTGTTCCTTTACTTGACAAGATAAATAAGGTACATTATACTGTATGTATGTATTTATGTTTTCTTGTTGTTTTTATATACTCATATGAACGTACAATTGCTCAAGTTTGCACTCACGTGGAATGGTGGGTTGTTGTTGACATGGTCCGGGCTGATTGATGAAGCCACAGGGTTACAGTCCAAAGACACTTGATCTCGACAAGCAGTGTGACAGGCATATTTACAACCTGCAGAAAAAACATGGGCCAAGATCATTACAAAGAGCAGGGCACATGGACTGTGGCTGTAACGTATATGCAAATGAACACTTGATATCACAGTCTCACCTCAGGGCAACATAAGGAGAGTAAATTGAAAGTGCGTGTACTATGTGGTATAGAAGAACAATCAAAAGAAACAACAGCCAAATACAATAGATCTGTCAAATAACTTTCCCTATATCAATATTGTCTTTTCATTGTTAGATGCTACAAAATATAAAATCAACATGATCACAAATAATGAGAGTAACCCTTTGGGTGGTAGCAATCTAAAAATTGCATAAATACTTATATTTTGACAAAATATATAGTGAAAATGTACTTGCTAGAAATCGTCAAGCTGGTCATTTATTATGGTAGAAAATATATGTCTAATATTTTCATAATTTCTGTAAAATAAATAAAACCATGAAATGCACATTTTCAGATGCATTTAATTTTTCTGTATTTACATTATCATCATCCTATAAAATAAACAATAATAAACAATAGTAAAAAAAAAAAAAGATAAAAAGATTCAAACCTATTTTTTCAAAATAACAGCATATACAGGCCCTCTCCTCTTACCTGCTGGCTTCTTCCTCACCACCTGCTGCTCGAGTTTGTCTGACAGTTTGCACATAACAACACCCATCTATACTGCAACAGCTCTGCCTCACTGCTCCATTGTTGTTGTTTTGGTCTTGTTTCCTTTGACCTGTGGATGCTAATTTGCTTGGTGCCCAAGCTCCCAGTCTGCTTGTATCTCTTACGCTTGTGTTATTGTGCTGAGTGTGAGTGATTTGACAGTCAAAAGGAGGCCAGTGACATAGACAGACAGTAGTTGGTTGGTGGACAGTGCACAGAGGGAAATTGCTGACTCAGTCTCTCTCGCTCGCTCTCTCTCTCTCTCTCTCTCTCTCTTTCTCTCTCTCTCTCTCTCCCTCTAATGTGTGTTACTCTCATCCTGTAACTTGTAGGGATTTAATTGTGTATTTAACTCCGGTCATCTGTCTGCTCTGGCAGCCACAAAAATCCTGCATTATAAAAACAGAGCAAAGATAACAAATAGATCTTCTTGTGTCCCAGTAACAGATGTATTAAACACCATGCACACTATAGACCTAATATTTTAGTATTTTAGTTCAGTAGAATTGCTTTTTAGCAAACCCAGATACATATTTCTACATATAAGATAAAAAGTATATCAGTATAAGTATAGTCATATATTGTGGCCAATCAGAATTTGGCTTCGCCATTTACTTTAATTAAGTGTGTGTAGTCACTTGTCAGCAGGGGGTGCAATAGGGTTCAGCTAAATTTTCTGACAGAATAGCCTCTTGCCATTACATGCCAAAGGGAGGTTTTTTTTTTTTCTTTAAAGGTAACTTTCTGCATGTAAATTTTGGGAGGTGGCACATTGCTTGATTTCAGGGAAATCATGTAAGTGATGTGTGTGTAAAAGTTAAAACCATATTTCAGAGCATTCTCTATGAAGATAAATACGTTTTATGCAAAACTATGGAAGATTATAGCCAAAGAAACAGCATTTCCATGGAAACAAGCATCCAGGCCAAAAAAGAGTCAGGTTTGTGGAGACAAACCTACTCATAGGACACATGTTTTTCTAAGTTTTTCAGGGCAATAAAAACAACCTAACAATCAACTCTAGCTGATCACCAAGAACTGGTGCTTTATCACATTATTTAATGTGATTTTGGATAGTTTTCAAAGAGTCTGACCCAGTTAAGAATCCTCACAGACACTCACCAATATTTTGTAATATTATACATTTTTTGTTAGCATTTTTGTAAAAAATAAAATATTGCTATTCAGAGAGACTACTTCAAACAAATATTCCTCTGTTCAGATACAGAAAGGTCACAGGTCATAGACAAGAACCTTCCCATGACAGTCTGGAGTATTTTGTCTCAACTGGTAAAGACTTTTAGCACCGAGTAGCTAATCAAGTGAGTGTGCTCAGACAGAGGCAATGAGGCTGCAGCTCCTTTAGCATTCACCTGCTAACCCCCCTTCCCCCCTTTGGCCTGAGCCCTGAACAGCTGATCTGTCCCACTCAGTGCTACAAATGTCCAAAATGCAGTCTGTACTCCTCAGTTTTCATGTTTTGTTCTCACAGGTCAAAGGTAGACAAAGCATTGCTATGGCAGCTGCATTGTCCACAAACAATAAAGTGGAATTGTGGGCATTGAAAACCTATTAGAGTTCAATAACCATGCCAACAAATGTGCAATTTTTACATCTCTATCTAACTTTTATTCTTATCAGTTAATCTGCATCCAAATGATTTCCACTCATATTTGCATATTTGAAATATACATTTATCAACAATGTCTATCAAGTAAAAGGGTTTGTATCTTTGGCAGATGTTTTACACATGCAGGGTGCTTTTTCATTTATCTGGTTTAAGAGCTGCATGGCACAAAGACTATGATCTCATGATGAAACATCTGAAACTTGTTTAAACCACATTTCAGAAGGTCCATCTTAAATATACAGGATTTAGCTGGACAGTGTCATCTTTGTCACTTACCGGAATTCCTCCACAACAGATTGATCTGCATTCTCCTGGAGCTGCGCATCAGTTTTGGAAACCAATAGAAAAAGCCAGACACCCTTCTTAGAGTTTGTCCAAAGCCTTTTGTAAAGCCCATTATTCTAACACTCTCTTGATATTAATCAACTCCTGTTCTAATATTTAGACTTGTATCCAAAAAACATTTAATATAAGTCCGAGATCTGTACAATAGTCTTCTTGGTTGTAGATGTCCATAATGTCCCCAGCTTCAGTCTAAAGAGTAGCTGCCCTCATGAGCTTTGACCCTCATTGTGTGTGTGATGGGCTATACAGGGTATTCTGTGTCTTTTGGAGACAAACTGTCAGAGGCTCTGAACAAACAGAGAGGGCAGCTGACACACTGCACTGGGCACAGGACTCACACAGAGGCTGTCCTCTGTCAACAGCCATGAATCAATCTAATCATCTAAGCTGCGATTTTAGTCAAATAAGGAATTATGATTTGTATGAAGTTGTGTACAGTATGTTTACACCCATGTAGTTCAATAGAAGTTTTTTTTTTCATTTTTTATTTCAGTATATAAATATTCATATATTTTTAAATAATTATCCTTATAATGCCTTTAAATTTGTATTTTGCCATACAAGACTGACAACTGTCTTAAAGTGCCACACTGTAGTCATTCATTCACTGCACACCTCAGCTGCTTCTGTAGCCACAGCTGCCCTGGGGTAGACTGACGAAAGCAAGGCTCTGATCATCACCGATCACTCACATACCACATTCATGCAGGCAAGGTCTATGCCTTGCCCAAAGACACAACAGCGTTTTATTATTACTTAAATCATTTGCAAATGAAACTCAAGTGTGATATCAACCAAAAAGAATAAAAAAATGTCTGGAAGACTAAGTTGCGTTTGTGATTTTTGTGTAAGGTAGGGGATGGGAGTTCAGCGTTTGTTGTCTTTCAATACATGCAGTCCAGGTATAGATCAGTTATTTTAACTTTATGAGGGGACAACCCACAGAGAGGTGCCCTGTCTCAAAAGCTAAGTAATGAGTAAACTCTACTGTTGTTCCTCGCTGCTCATAAGTAACTGTTTGTGGTGTTTAATAAGTGATCCAAGGGTAAGAACATGTCCCAAGGATAAAAGCAAAGTCACCTCCGAAAGTTTGTTTTGTGTGTCCTTCTGAGGAGTGGTCACTCCATGTTGACATTAATAGAAGCCAAGAGGCTTCCTGAGCAGCTATAAACCACGGAAACTGCTTTTATATAAGAGGAATTAGCCCCAAGGGGACTGTAGCCATGCCTTGTAATGGGTGGTGGGGCAAAAGCATAATTTGCTGGTCTATTGTTGTCAGACCTATATGAAAAGGATTCAAAGGAGAGTCATGTGTAATAGCACAATTCAATTAAAATGTAACAATCTTTGTTTAAGTTTCATCATGGCAGGTGTTAATTACCCTGGAATAAATAAAACAGTAGGCTATAACATGGATAGTTTTGCTTGACAATAAACTGAACTGGCATCTAGGCTGTATTTAGTCATGAAACAATCAGCTGTGTGTGTGACATTACAGTATCTTTGTAGGTGATTCAATGTTAGATGCCAAACACCATGACGCCCGCTTGCCTTGTCTGTGAATGCTCCTGTCATTGTTCATCTCTAAGGAGGAGTGATCAGGAGGAGGGCCACTGGCACAATGCACTGGTTTCCTTGTCAACTCCTAGACTTGGACCTGCTTGTCTACATACCAACAACATTCTTTTTGCATTTCAGAGCCTTGCCTTTTAAAATCATCACCTTTTTACTTTAGGCTATTGTAAGCTGGGGGAGTTCCACAGTCAGCTATTCATGCAAATGGTTTATTTGTTTGTATCAATTTCCTTATCACATGTATGGGTCCTATTTCTAAGCCAACTTTGACATAGGCTATGTCTATGCCAATTGACAAAAATACCACCTATACATTTACTAGATTATATACTATATCGTTGTAGAATTGAAGGAAATGTCACTTGTAAAAATGACAACGTAAAAAGGGAAATAACAATACAGTCTACTTCCGAGTCCATCACTTCTGCCTGAGACTCAAATGATTAACACTCACCTGCGCAGGTGAGTCCTTGTTGAAATATGTACTGGCAGCAAACATCACACCAGGTGCCCTCGTCACTGGGCCCGAACACGTGCCCCTCTCCGGACTCCTCTTTGACTCGGGGGTCTCTCTCCTCGGTGAAGATGGTCCTCACATCCGGGGGTCTGAAACCCTTTTTCCGGTTTCTCGGTGGTCCTCCCGGACCCCCGTCGTGGCAGTTTGGGACTTCTCTCTGTGCTGCTGCCCCGTGTTTGCGCTCCATGGGGCTAAATAAACTGTCTTGAGCTATTCCCTCTGAGTGGTCCCTATGATGCCACTCCGCCTCCAAGATGTCCAGACTTTTGGATTGAGGAGACGGGTGTCTCCGTACGACCCTCGCGACGCCCGCTTTACCGTCCTTGGACACGCGCATTCTGGTGTCCGGCGGTGGCCACGTTCCCTCTGGTGCCTCTTTGACAGTCGCCCGGCTGGTTATATTTACCGCTTGCACACCTAACGGGGCGTCAACGGACAGCGAAGCACGGGGCACGTATTTCCGACCTTGGTGCACAACGTTAAACATTACGCACGCTCCTCTTCTACGTCAACTGTGAGTCAGTGAAGCTGTGAACTTAAGGATATGAAACGCCATTTGTTGTTGTTGTGACCTGGAGTGAGTCTTCAGTAGCTGAAGAAGCCTGCAAAAAACGGGTTAGGTCTCATTTTATCACGTTAACACCTGCGCCACAGACCGACGTGCACAGGAATGCGAGATCTGTGTGCTTTTAACTGTATGTTTTTATTGTATGTAACTTTGTTCTATAATAATGCTTTTGTATTTGTTTGTTGTTAGGCGACCTTGAGTGTATAGAAAGGCGCATAATAGAAAATGTAGAATAATAATAATAATAATAATATCAGACTTCACCTTATCACTGGAGAAGCGCTAGATAAAGGATAAATAAAATGACGGTCACTCTATTGTACCCAGACAGACTGTTGGCATTAAACATTTTATTATTTTAGCCACAGTTGGTGTCTGACCTTTGATGGTTTGCTGCAACGTTTTGGATACTGATAATATGCAACTAATGCAGCATTTAGGCTTACTGCAAATCAATAACATTTACCATAGGCTGCTGCTGTTGTGATGAAAATGCTTTATTGATTGGCATGGTAATATTTTTGACAGTTTCATTTTATAGGCCTAGCCTTTTTAATCAGGAAAAAAAAAAAAAAAAAAAAACTTCTCACAAGAAAAGGTAAAAAGTGCAATTGCAATGAAGATAAATCTTAGGATCCTGAGAAATAGTTTTTTTCAATTGCATAGTCTCTTCCTGTTAGTTCCTGAATTCAAATTAATACTCTTGATTCAAGTAAGCTAATACACGTTATGGCGCATCTTTGATGAAGTTGTAAACATAAATGTACAAACAAATACACAAATTATGTAGTGTGCTCAGTGGCTAAGGCAAAAGTTCATATCAAGTTCTCTCGAACTGTTACAGAACCGGGGTTCCCTGAGTCAGATGAAGGCAGGTTTAAATTTGGACACAAGGGGTCATCAGTGGACTTCATCTTCTTCTTGACTGTCGAAAGCATTTTCCTGAAAACAATGAATATATACAATATTTAATAATTATGTAATTTTGTGATAGACTAAATTATTTTAAAGCTTGGAGTGTGTGTTCACATACATAACCACCCTGTTCCTCTGCCCACGACGAAAAGTAAGTCTTCAAGAATCTGGCTCCGTGGCCCAGCAGCCGATTCATTGGCAAAGTGTCCAAAGCAGACAAACGAATGGTGGCCTGTTGGTGACAAAACACTCACTTGTGTAAAAGATCACAATTGACAAGTTATTACAAAACATTTTGCATTTTTCCTACCTCACAAGCGACAGCTATTTGTGTCTTGGGTGACACTTTTGGACCAAGACTTTCAGTGTTTGTACTGAGGCCCATTCGGACAAAGAGGGATAATATTAGTTTTTCAAAAAAGCTATAGTTTCCCAGAAGTTGAGTCATATTTGTGTCTTTCAGTTCCTGTTCATAATAAATAAAATAAATGAAAAAGCTGCACATAGTAAATGTAAATTTAAGCAGTTGGTAAGTGCATCTTACCCTTTCATACAATCTGTCTCCAGCATCCCGCAACAGCAAGCCAATCACTTTCTCCACTTCTACATCTAGTAAAAATAATATACATTAGTAACAAAAACATTCTTTGAAAACAAGGAACAAGAGAAAAACAACTTCTGTCAAAGTAAACACAGGGTTGGACTGCTTTTCTACCAACATGAGGCATGACATGATTCATCAATAAGAAAGTAGGCCTATTACTACTTATTCTCCCTAACACGACATTCTAGAATATATCATTATTTCAGATGGAGAGCAGTGGCCTAAATAACCATATGGGAGAGTCACATATTAAACTTAAAATCCTTTCAACGGTAATCACACATTTATATTTCTATACCGCAACCACTTTTTGAAGCCATTGTGAAAATAATCATTTTACCTTTGTTTGTGGTCACTGAGAGGGCATCACACATGATTTTTAGTTTTAGTTTTATATAGATAGCCAGTAATTACAAAGAAATGACCCTAAACCAGGTCAATACATCTGCAATTAGATAGCAAATTCTACCATAGAATTCTGACCTGCCCCACCATATTAATTAAAACTATGGACAGTTTCAAATATTGTACTGTGACATGAACATTGTCCTTGTTGTGAAAAAAAAAGCCAAGCCACATATTAAACCACATTGAAAGTATAACTTAAGTTCATATTTACATAACTCAGAGGTCTGTGCTGTATTGCTGTTAACTCTTTTGAACTAACTCACCATCTGGGGCATCAGTTTCTATTTCTGGACGAACAAACGGGATTTCAGCAGAGATTTCTGCCAGTTGAACTGCAACATCTTCAAAATCCTCTTCCTGCACCAGTCCTGGAAATATTTTGTCAATATTTTGCTCAAATTTCCAAATAATACTGTACAGTATTACATGGCCTATAATAGCCTAAGTAGGCCTACTTACCACATCTAAATGTTCCAGTGCCTGTGTCCTCTTCACCATCACATGGACTGGGGATCTCCTCTTTAGTCTGTGGTTTTAAACAGGTCAGAACTTTGGGGAGGCGTTTCCATATCTTATTTTTCTTCTTCTTCTTCTTCCCAAGTGTGATCTCTTCAGTCTGTGTTGGGGGTTTATTACCATTAGGTGTACTTGGATTTTTCTGACTTGTCTCCGTCGATCTCCGCCTCTGTGCATAGGCCATAAGGATCCGAAACTCTGCCGTGTCTTCAGAGCGCTCTAAGCTGGAGGTGGACTTCTTAGACTCTGTGCTATTGGTGATCCCATTTTGGCCTTTGAAGGGGTCATGGATTTCTACATGTCCATTATCCATCTTTCACTGTTGGTAGCCAAGAGGAGAGAAGGGGTCAACAGGTATGTCATGGGCATGGACGTTATTTGTATGTAAAAAAAACCAAAACACAACAACAACAACAAAACAAAAGAGAAACATTCATGAAGATTCAGAAAACATTTGGTTGTCAACATGCCCCTGCTCTGCATAAAACGAATTTATGAAAGACTTTTATGTTGCTTTTATGACACCTAGTGGTATAAATGATAAAATGTACAAATCTGCGTTGCTCTAGTGTTGCTCAACTACCCCGAGTCGCTGTTCATTGAGCCCTCTCCCACCACATCAGAAACGACAGACTAAATCAAAATCACTCTATTACCTAAATTAAAAAAAAAAAATCTTTATAACTGGTCAAAGAAGCCAAACTGTCTTTATTTACAACCTTTGATAGTGACACAGCAAAATCAGCGTCACCTTCAAACTTCGGCTACACTGACAGACGAAAAAGTCCCCTCTAGTCTTGGTTATGTTTTGAATAGCCAGTTAAGTGCTCGATACATTTTTTTTTTAAATAAAAGTTAACTTACGTTCAAAGTAATCGTGGACAGACTACCGCTGAGTCGCTGGTATTCCCCTTATCTTCGTTTTTCCGAGTTTAGTGTTTAGTTTCGATCAGCTGTGCGCTTTTATGCACAGGATATGGCCACGCCCACAGACTTGATATGGCCACGCCCATCTGCAACAACGCAACCGTAACGTAAAAGTACCTTTATCACTTCTACAGTAATTCTGACTCACACTTGGTTTTTGTCATACTGTGTAACAAATGACCGTAGCTATATAATAACGTAAAAACTGTAAAAGGTCGTAGTAGGCCTAGTTTTCCATAGCTTAATCAAGAATGAGATAAATTCAGTTTTTGCTGATTTTGTAGATGTATATAAAAACTTGACAGCACAATGTAGCCTACTGAGACAAAGACCATGATAAATTAATGCACATTTTGACTCAGGAGGAGTAGGGGGTTTTGTTTTTGTTTGTGTTTATGAAATTATTCCCATATTTCATAAAACCTTAGCATTTGTCTTAGTATTTGTGAAAATTTAGAAAAAAAACAAAACAAAAAGACAATTGTAACATTTAGAGTGAAGGCTTTTTCTGTCTGAAGAACATCTGCGATATGAAACCAGTCATATTGAGCATATAGTACACAAAAGCAGTTATCAGTGCGCTAAACTCATTTGAATAACTGTATAAGATGATAAGGAAATCTGGAAATTTCTCAGTGTTACTGTCTGTCTGTAGCTTCAGCTATATTTAACTTTACAGCTGGCTGTCAGATCTCTCAAATCTGTGTTACCTACATGATACGTCCCACAAGAACTCATACTATGCACAAAGATTTCAACAGTTTTACAAACAAAAAATGTCCATTATATAAAGATCTAGAATGGATGGAAAATGTATTTGTACTTACTCTGCATCTCCATTTCCACTAATATTTCTAAAGGAAATTGAAATATTGGTCTCCCAACTAGGCTATATAGTGACAGTGGCAGTGACATCCTTAAAAAAAAAAAAAGAAAATGTAGCCTTTTTTCTTACAGCTGAATCCAAAGGACAGACAACACTGATTAACTAAGTACTACGTTTGCTACCTATTTTACATTAAGATGTATTTCTACGTTTGAAGGAAGCCAATTTTTTTATTATGGACTTCCCACAACCATAACACTAGACCACAGTCATAAAAAATAGACCACAGTCATATCTACAGCATCACATGTTCATTTACAGGTTAAGAAAATATAACAACATAGTTCAAGTAACTTTGTCATCCTCAACAGAAATATAAGACAAGAATGGCCAAAATAAATCACTTTTCAAAACTAAGACTACTATCAATTATAAACCATTCAACTCAGTTTTTGATTAATAGTTAAAACAACATTAATGTCATACTTCAGAGGGACTTCCGAAGGAGGTAATAAAATGCCATGCAAAACCAACCCTATTGACGACACAAATCAATACAATAAGTTATGTTTGAAAGAGTGATGAGCATATAGTCCACAAAAGCTTACATACAGATGTTTTGTTCTTCATTGAGTGTAGATTCACACATTTGGTGCATTTCAAACACAAAGGAAGATATTGACTAAAATAGAAAAAAGCTAAAATTAAAAGGCCTATAGTTTTCAGCTGGGTAAACCCATTTGAATAATTGTATACTTTAAACTTGAAAAATTGCAACATCTGTCTGTCTGTTCAAATCTCTCAGTGCACATAGATTCTTCTCCAATAATCTTGCCAACATAAAATAAAATCTGGTTTGAGAGTTCAATAAAACATAACATGCACACAAAACAAACCAATCATACATCAGCATTTATGTAAAATTGCACATTCAATACACATTAGTGCTAAATGGTCAACATTTAACATAAGTAAAACATTTATGTAATGTAAACAAAGAAAAAAGGCCTAGTCCATTCATATTGCATTGAGTATGGCTCAGATTCTTTTCTCACTTTGAAATAAATGCTTCCCACATACACACATATAGTATGTACAAATAAAAATACACTTAATTATACTTAGATATGCTTAATAAATGTGTTGCACAAAGTGAAGATGATCTTTTTATTGTAGATATGGTTGGCCTTTTGATAACACACAGGAAAATGTAAAGCCAGTGGTCCTCAAATAATGGATTTGTTTAAATGCACACGGAATTGCCATTAACTGTAATAGTTACCGAGGGTGTTGACCCTGTTCTCTTCTATAGCCAGTGCTTCCGATTACAAAATAAATGTAGCTCTACGGGAATGTGAAATTTAATAAAAACTAGGTGCATATTAAATGCTCTAATGCTACTTCTACTCATATACTTACCCTGCTTACCTAATTGCCATTATAATTTATATTCTTTACATTATACTAAGGCTAACATCATGGGCTATATCTAAAATGTGTGCAAAATACAGGGGAGGTGTAGGTGGGTGTGGTAGGTACAAGCAAGAAAGAAAGAAGAATTGGAAACTAGATCCATCTTTCATATTCTGCACAAGTAAAGCCTTTAGTAAAATACACTTAACTCTAATGTCGAGTGATAGAATTTCACTTAATAATTGCACAGACTAAGAAAAATAAACAAAAAAGACAGTGATATGGTATGACACTACATCAGTGCAATGTCTTTGGCACTTATATGGGATAGCAAATATACTTTTTAATTTTTAACTCAACAGATCATATTACCTTGCCTAAAATAGTGTTGTTGTAAAAACACACCATTCTGTTGGATTCCAAGGTCTGATCTCTTTCAAAATTAGAATATGTTATGATAAACTAATCTCTAATAAGATTCTGGGAATTCTGGGACAGCAGGGTCAAAGTGCACTTGCATCCCGAACTGTGAACAGTCCTACAATCAACCACTCGTTATACCAATAAATAGAACATGAATAAATAAGTACAAATAAATAGTCAATTAACTCCATTACAGTGTTGCCATAGCGATCCGCCACTTGAAGTGAAGACAGTGCTTGCTCTCAGCTTTGACACAGTGGTTGTGCCCAGAGTCCACAGACACAAATTGAGTTCTCACACAGCGGTCTCCAGGTCTTCATTGGGAGCGGGCGATGTGAGTTTCTGACTCAGGTAGGTGGCCAACTCTGAGTCGCCTTCTGCTTGGTCCGCTGGTGTTTTCCCCTGTAGCACAACATGTCAGTATTCATCAGTTACTTGCAAATAGCTGTAATGCCATGCCCCCAGTGGTCTATATTTAGAGATCCAATATTGGCATAAGGAAAAGGGTATGGTTTGGAATGCACTGGACTGAATCGAGGATGCCAGTCCATGGTTAAATGCATGTGATGGTATGTAGTGATATCCCAGGTTCAGTGGTGATTGCATTTCTACTTTTATGGCAATTCACTTGGTGCTGTTTATACAGAAAGCCACCTGGGAACATAATAAAATGTTGTATGTTGCTCAAAAGGAAGTTTACCTGGAAGTTGGTTTTCTCCAGTGAAGCACCGGCCTCTACCAGTAATCGACACACTGCATGCTGTTTTCCTAAGGCTGCTTTGTGCAAGGCAGTGTCCCCTCTGCTTCCAAAAACACATATCAAGATGACAAGATTAAAAAATTACCAACATCTCACAAATCTCACCAGTCTGTGAGGCATTGTATAGGGTTACGTTTCACCAACCTTACCTCTCTCTGTCTGTTAAATTCAGAAGCACTTTAGATCCTAAGCATAAAAAAATATATCAAATGTAAGAAGTAAATTAAAGAGAAAACTCATTTAATTTGGTCATTTTGTTGCCAGATATTATGCAAATACGCTCACCTTGTTGTAGAATGAAGGTAACTAGTTCTGTGTGTCCATTCTGGGCTGCAATGTGCAACGCTGAACAGCCTCCAGAGTTTCTGACCAATAAGCTCACACCGTTACGGACACACTCCATCAGCTGAAAGTGATCAGACACAACTACATTTCATACATTATTTTATATATTATATGTTATATTTCTACATATATAATAATGACAGAACTGCATTATATGAGAGATGCAGTCTATAGTATAGCATAACTAACTAAATAAATAAATAAATAATTATATTTCTATGTAGTACATTGTACTACATTATAATATATGTCAGTTATAAAAGTTGTTGCAATTACCATAGAAAGATCCCCAGAACTTGCAGCTGTGAATAATGCTGAAATGAAAATAAAAGAAACAGACCTGAGCTTATTCAAATCAGCCAAAAAACACCAAAAACATGAATACAACCACAACATTCAAAATCATATGACATGTCTAGTCATAGGTTTAGTCATTACCACAGCTGAGAAAGACAGAATTACCCCTGAACAGATTGTTGTAAAAATCAATGTTATGAATCCACTTTATTAAGCCTCTGGGTGTTTAATTTATGGAATGAAACATGAATCATCAACCTTTATATCGTAGATAAAGATTATTATTGTAGGTAAAAGGTTAAACACAATTGTAATCGAAATGAAAGTGAAACCAAAAAATATGAAAACTTGTTGAGACATGTCAGGTTAATTCCCATTTAGATGAAGGTGACGTGAAATGAAATGATAAGGTTGCGCAATTCTGTTTGTGTTGTGTTACCTTGTTCCTCTGGAGACAAAGAAGATCTGAAAAGAGAATTAGATGTAAAACAACAGATAATATTAGATTATATTATTGGTAAGAATGCAGTAATATGTTTTTTGGACCCACCCAACTATAGGCTCCACCACAAGATCAGGCATTCCCGTGGACGACCCCTGATTCAAGATGGGCCCCTCATGATCTAAGATAAACACCTCATCCTGACAAATTTCAGTTACAAAGTGAAGGTGCTCCTGCAAACCAAGTAGCAAAATGGCACATATTTAAATTAGTTTGAAATGAATGTTGTGCATTTTATTACAAGCATTACCTGAGCTTTGTCAATGCGGTAGAAACGATCTGCTGATGTAGCTGCAGATATAAAGTAAACTGTATTAAAGGACTGTTAACTGGACTTGTGATTATGCACTGATGGGGAAAATGTGGTGGTGATTGTGAAAAAAAACCTTAATAACCTTATATAACAAAACAAAAATTAATTCATCTCAAAATACAAGTTATTTAATGAATTGGTAAGGTAAGTGCACATAAATAAGCATCACTCACAATCCAAGAAGCTCCAGTTAGGAGAAAGTCTACTGGTTGAACTGGTTCTGGGAAGTCCTCGACTCTCATCCTGCAAATCACAACGATGCAAAGAAATAGTTTAGTTTTTTTTTTTAATAATGAGCTGCAGTGACAATAGAAGAAGGAAGTTATGAAAAAATGAGGAAACAAAGCACAGTTTTAGAAGTTTGGTAGCAACAGAGCGTAACAAGACAAAAACAGGCTTGAGAAGAGGACGTAAGTATGAGATTACTTATTACATAAAATAATAATTTTACCTGGACAGATATACATGTGTTATTTACCAAATAAACTAGTAGTTTTGCAGTGTATGTACTTAATCCGTGTCCAAAAAATACATTTTGTAAGTGCTATCTCTACAACAGTTCATATCAAACTGCAGTAATTATACCTGATAGTGCACTCTGTTGCCAGTAGGTGGCGCCTGGTGCAAGTCCTAAAGCACAGCAAACAGGTTTCAAGGTTAACAGACAGACGGAGCATTTAGATCACAAACTTGCACAGATGTTAACCTGGTTAGTGGACATTTCCCAAATGAGACACATGGCTATAAAAAGCTCTCTAGTGGTGCATTGCTTAATCCACTGATGAACAGCCAAGAGTTATAAAAGGGACACTGGCTTAAAAATGGTAGAGAAAGTGTGGAAAAGGAGGAAGATGCAGTTGACATGAAAACACAAACTTGCCTCTTGCAATCTGTCGATGTAAAGCCTGCATGTCTCCAGGTCACAGTCCCCTCTCACCACCACAATGCCAACTGGGATAGCTGAAGGAAATTACACACATTAATTTATAATCAATTAGCAGAGAAATACAAGATGCTGTATTTGTTCAGTATAACAGAGCCTTACAGATGTCCCGTAGCCTCTCTTTGTCGTATTGAAGTCGGTCATACTCCAGGAGGCTGATTCGATTCACTCTCAGACGCAGGCGATCAGGGACAGCATGCTGACTACAGACATGTACATAGACATACACAAACACACAATTAAGCACCATTCAGACAAACACCATATTGTCAACACGCAAAGTGACACATACAAAACAAGTCACTGGTAAAATTGCTACTCTCATTGGGATAGATGAGAACTAAAAAAAGGACTTAGGTTGGCATCAAGATAAATCTTTAGTAATGAAGCTATTGAGATGATATATACATTTATAAAGTATATTGGTAAAGTAAAACAAATGGGTATTGTCAACACACCTTGTTTACATCTGGTGAGTCATACATCCAACTAAAATACATTTTAATAGTCATGCCAGAAATATTTAACTCGCTGTGTAACTTTTCTTATGAGCAGTCCTCCACCCACTCATCATAGAGATGTTATTGATTTTCCTGGAATGATCCACAGTATGGCATTAAATGTATCTATTTCTTAAAAACAAATAGGTGACACCACCAGACCAAGCTACAGGTCAGAGCAGTGAAGAGGCGATCCAGCTCTGTATAAATGCATATTTTTCAGGTATTTCTAAGCTTTCTAACCTACAATCTAATAAAACAAAATAGATACAAAAAAAGATACAAAATAGATAATCCTATGCTGTCGAACACTCCAGTCAAAGTAAAAACATCTCCATGGAGACCAGCAGATGGTGGACCGTCCCTATCAGAAAGGTTACATAGTGCACCTTGCTATAGTCTAGTCTTAGGTGTTTAACTCATTAGTCTTTCTGCACTAAAGTAATCTGTCCTTAACATGGATAATGAAGGTATGAACCCTGTCGGACACGTCAAATAAAGACACAAGAACAGGCACAGACAGACAGGGGGCTGAGGTACTTACACAGAGAAGGAGTCGGGGGGAGCAGAGAGGCGGCGCAGATCAGCTGCACACACCTTCTGAATACTACAGCCGCACACACATTTACACACAAGAGAAAGAGAGAGGCAGAGATACAGCAGAAACAGGAGAGGAGGAAAGAAGGATGAATATAAAGAGGAGAAATGACAAAGAAAATTAAACAAATAAAACATGAGGACAACAGAAAACAGGGAAAGGAAATAAAAAGCAAAGATATCAGGGTAAAGGATTTAAAAAACAATAAATAATCCAGAGAGAGAGAGAAGAAAACAGAAGAGGGGACAGAAGGAGAAAAGCCCAGAGGTAAGTTGACACACACTGATAGCACAGTAGCATAGCATAGCTGTACAAGCAAAGGCTGAAGCTACAGCAAGTATTAATTCTCTCTTTAGTTTTTCTCACATGCAGACAAAGGTTTTGTGGCTGCTGGACAATACACAAAAGATACACACAAAGAATTAATGCTACAGCACAGATAAGGGGCAGACGGCTGTTAGTAGCCACACATATGAGAAGGGGTCTAGAGCTACACTCATCTACTTCATCTCTCCTCGCTTAAGTCACTTTAAACCACAAACCTCAAGACATATATTACATTTCACGTTGCAGATACTCTTTTGTTTTCATTCATTTGATTAGATCCATATCCGTGCATTGATTGCGGTTGGAAGGCAGATGTAGGATATGGAGAGGGCTGAATGTCATCTGCCGCTAAACAGATTGTATGAGTCATGAGTGTGGCCTGGGCTTTACCAGCTCCTGTCTATTTTCTCAGTCCCTGTGAGAGCATGTAATCGCCCGTGACTCACTCGTTCAGTAGTGGCACTGAGGTGCGCCTCTTGCTCTTCTGCACCATGTTGGCCTGATTACGAAGAGAGATACGCAAAGTCGATGGTGCCAGTCGGCATGGCTCGCCGTCCACCTAGATGCACAGGCAGATAAAGTCATAGTTGTAATGAATGGTGTTTATTTACATATTGTATCACAGTACTACTATTGCAATAAAACATACCTGAACAGGAACAGTTTTGTAGGTAGTTAAGACAACCTCTCTGCACTGGTGAAGTCTCTCTCCATGTCCACCAACCTGTAGCGCCGCCTTGTGGACAAAAATAGTTTCTTGAGAATAACTTAATGGGTTTTTTTTGCTTTTCTAAGTCATTGGTACATATAAATCAGTTTTGTTTTTTCTTTTACCAGCGAGGCCATGGTGAAACCAATGACTTCGATACAGCCATCATCATGTCGCTGAGGTTCAAAGTCCCGATGATCACCCGTGTTTCCCCAGGGCATAGTCCCAGCACAGTACCTAATATTGAGAAGACAACAACAACAAAAAATAAAGATACAAAACATCTAACAATATACAACATTTTATTAACATTAAACAGCAAACCCGACATGTGGATCTGACCTTGGAATGTTTAGAAACACAATGCACTGGAATTTCAGCTCTTGAATCTTTGGAGTCAAATCTGTGCCGTCACACTGAAAAGAACAGGAAATACAATGAATAAGATCAAACTTTTGTCTACGGAGAGATACAGTTACAGTCAATTACAATTTGCAATTACAAATAAGACAGTAAAAATGCGTGTTTTTTGCTATGTTTGATTAAGGGAAACGATGCCTCTGGTGTTGTAGTCGCATGTAGCATCTTAAATACTGGGCCAGCTCGCTACTCAGGCCTGTCAACATGAAAAACGATACTGACAGATAAACAGCGTGTTAACACTTACCACTACTCTAACGTGCTTGGCCAGGTCCCTGGAGCTTCTCTGGAGAAAATCTGAAAACGCAGCCTGCAGAACAAACATAAACAAAAATTACAAAAAATAAATATTGAAAAACACCCAAATCAAACAAAACCATCATTCAAAATCCCAGAAAAATACCCACTTTAGCTGCAAATGTACAGTCTATATGTCTAAGCACTTCAAATGTCAAAAATCTCTTATGGTGTGTAAACAATTTTATGTCAAGCATAACAAAACCTTATATGTGCATGCCTTCAAGCCTTCTACTTTCCACTTTTCACTTCTCTAACACTATTTGCAGTATAAATTTAGTAGCATGTATGTTTGTTCAGTTCCAGATGGTTAACAACCTAAATATTGTAAAAGGAAAGAAAGGGTTTTGGGGAAATACTTACTCCTGCATAGAACATTTTGTTGCGGAAGCGACTGTTAAACTTTTCTGGATTAGCCTCTGAAACATGACAAACAAGACAAACCAAATGTATTAAAACTGTCCCTAATACCTGATACTTCTGCAATGTAATATTGAATTAATTTGCTTAAAATATTCACCTCTGGACTCATGAAACTCAAGCGTGACATGGGCATCAAACCCCAAACTGAAGTAGTTGTTAAAAACATTGAGAGGCAGCTGTCCAAAAAAGATACAAAAATAGGTACAGATTCAAATCATAACAGAGGACGTATTTTCACTGTCAACATAGCACAGCATAATATAGAATATATTACTGGAGTGGTCTAATACTAACTCACCTTCTGGCTTCCCTCTTCTTGCTGTGCAGAGCTTTTCTCCACAAGAAGGTTCCATCTGTCCAGCTGCACCACTGAACCATCCTCCACGTGACCAAGGACTTTGGAAACAGGCTCGTCTGTGTACCCCTGAACAATTAAGAAAATGCAAAAATCAAATCCCATAAGTTGTCAAAAAACAATTTTAGGACCGCTTTTAACTGTTGAAATATTCTCCTGTGTCGCTGTTGTTATCCTGGTAGGTTCCAGTGTTTGCCATTGATAATGGAGACTAAGGTGGTCTCCATGAGTCAAGTTTTTGCCCCATAGTCTGAAACAAGCTGAGCAATAAATTCATATTAAAATTATACTTTTTGCTGTATTATCATAAATATATGGATGTAACTGTTAATTTTTAATCAGTAGCAGTTTTGGTTATTAGAGGCAAGTGAAATATTTACTCCAAAAATTGTATTCAATAAAATTATTCAATTAAGTACTGTCTGTGTCACCATAGTCTTATTATAAACCTGTGGGAAACACTGAGGTTCTTTGTCATTTTAACATGTGACATTTCTGACTTTTTATTTGTATTTCTTTCTTGTTCTCCTACTACACAGGGTTGGGTAATCAAGGCACTGCACACTACACTTGTATGTGACTGACGACAATCTGATGATAGTAGCACTCATCAGCAGGGCCTCTTCTGAGACTCACAGAGACATTCACACTCACACAAACACTCACAGTTCCAGAGGCGGGGAAATGCAGCGCTAAGTAACTCTGTGTTCAAGAAATTAAACAAAAGAAGAAAGGAAAAAAATACAACTGCAAATCTAAAGACAAAAAGACCAGAAAGGACACGATAATTGCACTGATTGCATAAGGCATACACAGCAGATTCACAAAGATCACGTTTTTTCTTTCTCTGTCACGTTGTTCAAAGCACATATATTTCTGTATGTCTGGATTTTGTAACTTTCCTGTTGTTTGCCACTTGCTTGTCTCTACGGAGATGTTATTGCTTTGCCACGAATACTCCACAGCATGGCATTAAACTTCATTATCTACATGGGAACAAACAGATGGCACCAGTTTGTTGCTAAGTTTTATGACACATATTGCCACTGATATGGCAAACTGTGTTGTTGAACTTTGTAAATCTAACAATAATTGTACATCCATTTGTGCCTGAAAGTCACTGCCCCTGAATAATAACTCAAACCTTACATAAATGAGGTAAAGAAAAGCCTAATGGAAGAATGATGGAGGTGGATGAAAAGACTTTTATGCAGTGGTTATGCAATAAGTGTGTGTGTCAATGGATGCGTTTTTTGGCAAACCAGTATTTCATTTTACAGGCAACAAAGCAATGAAAGCCTTAATCAAGGAGGGATTTTATTCTATATAGGCCTCAAAGTTGCACAACCACTTTGCCTCTACATGCCCAATTTTTACTAGCCTAATTCTGCAAATTATGTTTAAAAACACATTAAATATGTATGTACTATCAACATCACACAGGGAGGATGTCTGTGAAGACTCCTACATGTCACAGTATAAAGTATGAGATACACAGGAAGACAGGCACTATAGACTTCCTGGAATGTGGATGTGGAGTTCCTCACTGACACCCAGAGACACTGTAGCACATAGGCACATTTCCCAATAACAATTATTCATAGTATATCATATTATTTAAAAAAAAACAAAAAAAAACGGTTCAGTGTTTTTTTCTGTTTACAATATGATATTAAGCTTTTGTTATTTGCAGAGATTATTTTTTCTGTGTAATATGTGTAAATGTTGCGTCCTTTTTGCAAATTGTGCCAAAAAGGGAACCACAAAACTTACTCCACCCCAGTTGAGTGTCCTGGCGAGGTCATTTCCTGTTCCCAGAGGAAGAACTGCGACAGGAGGTTGTGGGTTCATCTGTAACTCATCTAGAGCAGACAGGATCCACCCCACCTATGGATATTTTTATATTTCAGTCTTGATGAATACTACTACGAGTCCAAAAAACTACAAATGCATGTTTACTTACAGTTCCATCACCTCCACAGGCAAGAATCCTAAGATTTGGCACTTTTCTATACAACTCTAACCTGGAAATCAAAACATACGATGAATTAGTAATCTGTAAAGAAGACTGATTAGCTACACCCCTTAAAGAAAAAGAGTACTCACGCCTCTCGTAGCCCTCCTTGTGACAGGTCAAAAACCTGTCGAGGATTTAAGATCCACATAAACATCTGCAAAACCTTGGCACCCTATAAAAGTGATATTAATTATTTTTAATTAAAGTAACAGCCACATTTTAAGCAGTGAAAATAAATAGTCACCAACCTGGTTTCCACCACTTTTGGGATTGACAAAAACTAAAATAGGTTTCATAAGAGGAGAAGGAAGAGGCTTCAATATAAATGGCCGCCATTTTGATTCCTATAAGATGAAATTATAATTAATTTAGTACTTACATAATATGATTAACTTAGACTTACCACATACAGTGTGTTTCATTTATTATATATTCATTACATGTCAGGTTCAATAATTAGCCGTGTGCATGTGTGTTCTAAAACAGTGTTACTTACATCCAGTCCTTTCTTGCTTGTCCTTCGTTTGAAAGATGTGCGTTTTTTCCTTCTGGCAGAGTTCTTAAGTGAGCTCTAGGAGACACACACCACCACACAAACACGCAGTTTTGAGTTGAGTGTCGCCATGTCCCTTGTGACGCTAATTAAAAGTGCAATGAAGCATGTGATGTGACTCCGGGTGTCTCTATGTCTCTGTGTATAGACTTGCCCATAACAAAACTATGTGTCACATTGTATTATATATAAACTTGTGCATCTAGGCTACTCTTCTTATAATTTAGATGTTGTACAGACATTCCTGTCACTTAATGTCAACATCCTCATGTGCTGGAGCAGCCCTTTAAAGGACCTGTATATTTTGCTAAAAAGACTTTCATGAGACTTTAAATAAACAAGTTATAGTGTTGTTTATTAATTTATTATTATTATTTAGTCTGCCTTCCTCACCAGAACTCAAAAACCTGAGTTCTCCTCCTAATGTCATTAGATGGTAATCCAGGAAGTACTCCTTTGTGTTTTTAAAATCCATACACCTTTACCAATCTTTCTTTTCTTTCTTCAAATTTCAAACCAGTAGCTACTATGTTGCTGTAGCCTCAATTGACCTTCTGCACTCCACATTGTAAATGCTCAGAAATTACAGTCCAGTACAGCAGTGTGTGTATACCTGTGGTTTTCTGACTTTGATAATCCACGATGGCGGTACTATGACTCCAGCATGGGCCCCTAGTGAACATGGCTCCTCTATTTGGTGCAGCATAAAACATGTTACCTTGTTGTGGAACTGCAAAAACACACAATTTTATTAGAAAGAAAAAAGTATCCAGAGTATAGTATAAAATAAAATAACAACACTTACAGCTTGTTTACACCATGAGCAGCTGATGGCAATGATTTCTTTACTATGAAAGAATTTTTGTTGAAAACTCTGTAAACCAGGACAAAACAGTGAGCACATTGTTATAGCCAGGGATGTGATGAGTTCAGTGGTTACCTTTCCACACTGTTTACACTTGCCCTCTTGTCTCCGTCTATGAACCCAGTGATGTCTGAGCACATTCTGCTGTCAGAAAAAATTACACACATTTTCCACAAAATAACTATGTGACACTGTTATATACATGCAGAACAGTGGTGATGTAACTTACATCTCTGATGCACCGTGAACTTCCCTCTCTGAATGTTGGCTTACATCGAAAGTTGATCTATGAAAAGAAAGATTTCATAAGGTGTTTCGTGATTTGGAATAAAAAAAGAGAACTGTGTGTGATTAGAAGACGGTGCAGGTGAGTGCATCAGGGGTTCGGCTTTAAAAATAGATATCAAGAAATGTCAAAAAGGGACTTAGTAAAAAACTGTTCATGTTAAAATAATTGACTGCAGTTTGCACTAGTCCACATGCACGTTTTTAAAGTCATGTTCTGCTCTGTCAAAAAGAGGATAGTGTTTGAAACCTTTTACAGCGTGTTTGATAATAAAAATCCAATTTTAGAGGGACCACTGACGTTTGAAACTTTTATTATAAAAGCTTTGTCTGCATTGCATGTGGTGGTGAAAAATGAAATACTTCATTTAGCAAGTCACTCACTGGCCCTTGTACAATAGCCTCCTATGGTTCAGTCAGACATTTATTTTAGGAAAACATTTCACAGGGCAACTATTATCTCGTCAACCTTTGTTCTTGGGCCTAATTTTGTTACAAGAGAACTGAATCACAAACTTTGTCAGGAAATCTATTTTCCACAAATAACTCAATACAAACAACTGTAGGCATCCACATTAAAGTCAGCTAGAACAACAATGTGGCAGTTTCACAATGGGAGGAATTATGGATTAACTATGTGCATGTTTCGTACCTTTTCGAGCTGCTCTATACAGCCGGTGTGGACAACAATCTTACAGGCAGCACATTTCCTTCTGGGGGCCGACTTCTTAAAGGAAAAACAGACAAGCAGCGCAGAGGGAGGTGAGGTACAGTCGACAACACAATAAACAAGAGCACAAATACAGGGCTAGCTCATACTTCCTCCAGACAAAACAGCCTTTTATGGAGACCTTGACATTTATGTTTTTTTTTCGTTTAGTCATGACTCATAATTATGAAATAAATGTTATTTGTCATCTACTAAATGCAACATCACAGCCGCTTTTGTCCTGATAGACTGAACTTTAACCCCTCTAAATGGCAGTATGACAAATCACTGATATGGACCTTAATGCTACCACCATCAGTAATTACAGAGTTTTCTTTGGTGCCTGTGAAAGCAGTAGACAGATTCAAGCGCATGCAAAATGCAAAGTCTAAAGCTTATTTGTATAAAGGCTAATTAATTTCAGAGATGAATGACCTCCAGAGTGAAAACCGTACATGTACTACCAATTGTATTGTGTTTCTTGATGGTAAAGATAAGATAAATACACATGAATTAGTAGGCCTATAATCAAATTAACTTAAATATTTTCATTAAAGGTTCTGTACCTGAGTTTTACAGTCCTAAAAATTTGAAAAACAGAATTAGTTCATTTTTAACGGTTTGCAGTAGTCCAAAGTTATTTCCTACTAAACTTATACATTCCGAGGACCCTAATTATTCACCGTGATGAGTTTAACCGGTTAAATGTTTTTTATAAGAGTTTTGCTGTGACGGTACAGCTAACAACAACCTGCATGCTAACGCACACTTCCTGATTATTGGACAATAAAGTGGATTGTAATTAGATATAGACAGAATGCAGCTGACTTATTTTAACTTCAAGAGCTGCTCATACAATATATCTGTAGTGGGGCAAGACAAATTTTGCTCAAATATATGGGAAAAAATCGGGTACAGGTCTACAGGGCTTTTATATTGGTCAAAAACTATAACAAACAACAATAGGATTAAGAAAACCCAAACACTGATTCTCTAGAACCACATAACCCTTACTTAACAGGTTTTAATCTTCAAACTAGAAACTAGCAGCAAACTTACTACAGAAGTCAGGTTGTTCTTTCAGGACCAAAGCACTCAAAGTTAACAATATGAAGAAAAATATCTGCTCACAAGTCACAACACTGAGCTCTGTAGCTCTGAGAACATGTAAACAGAATAGTAATCAGTACAAGGCTTTGGAGTTACACTTTAGAGCATAAAATATTTAATCATAGAAGTAAAGAAAACGTTTATGAAGAATCTGAGTCATTGTTAAAAAATTTATAGGAAAAGAGTCGTGCCTTGTATTGCAAAATTAATGTCATATCTGTCAAAATAATTTAACAGTGTGACACAGCAGGTCCCCACTTAAGTCATCAATCATCCAATTATGGAGCAAACGTTTGAGTGAGGTGGTGAAAACCTAAAAGAATTATTTGTATGCGTATGTTAAAGCGGACCTATTATGCAAAATCGACTTTTCAGAGTTTTTAACCATGTTAGAGTTGTTTCTATTTACCATTTACTCACCTGAAGTTGTATTTGGAGTGATTCGTGCATCATTTTTCCGTTTTCACCGCCACCGGCATATGCCCACTGTTCTTACTTCATTCTCTAATGTTATTTTCTTAATCTGTGATATGTGTAGGATTCGACAGCGGTGCGTTGTCAGCACCTCCATCGGCTGTTTGTTGTAATGACATTTATGGCGACGCCTGCTCCCATTGGGCACTGCAGTTTCCCAATGCGGAAGTCAGCAGACTTTTATTAAATTGTTTTAGATAAATATTGCGACGTAAAATGTCCAAATTATAACGCAATGATCCACTGGTGTCATAGATTATAACTATATAGCAGACACAAGCACAATAGGTCTTCTTTAATAATTTTTTTCAACAATGGAGAATGTACTACTAGGTCTTTGTAACGGTATTCATTTTCTTAATCTTGCATTTAGTGTTGTACAGAAATGCCCTGTTATGTGCTGTGCGTACAATACTCACTGCAGTCTTGAGTAGACAAGTGTCCTCTCCAAGATAACACATCTCTCCAGAACAACTGGTCTCCATCCACAGGTGATCCCCATTCACAGCGTTCTCCTGCACAATAAGATAATGATATAATACCTTAACAATCCCTTTGTGATGCATTATTTTCAATTACAGTAAAGTGAACCGTAAGCACATACACACTCACGACAAAAGTGGTCAAGAGCATGTGTCAAGCACATAATTGTCAATATGGAGTAGGAGGCAATTTCACAGTATATGTTAATCTAAGGTGCTAATCAAAACACTGCACGAGCTGTATCCCTTCATACAAAAATACACACACCCACAAATGCATGTTTAATGTCTTATATGTAAATGTAACATATCAGACATTCATGGACTACATGAAGACTATAGGGGCCTAAGTAACATGCAAATAGTCAAGATCTTTTGTCTATGTCTGTTTAGCACAACAAGAAAACTGTAACAATAACCTCATTAATAACCTCATTGAGAATTGTAAGCCCAAAAGTCTACCCTTCAGTTTCATTTTTTCTTTTACCATTTTATTTTTTCTTTGTCTTTTAGTGCTATTAACTGCTGTTCCCCTACCCTGGTATCTGGGAATTATTCTAACTTCCAGCATTATACTATAATATATGACACAAAATGCAAGCCTAATTAACATGCATCACTGCATTCTATAAAACAGATGATGATTAGCAGTGACATGTATAGAGGAACATCATAAAATTGAAGAAAACCTGACTTTTCAGTACTTAAATATTGATGGGACTCAGGGCAAACCATATCTATAATGCATATTCATTAGGGATTAGGTGGGATGATTTTATGAGTGTATTAGTGCTCCGTGCTGAGAGCTGAAGGCCAGCAGTGACGTGGTGGAAGTGCTCCTGCAGTCACATCTGAGGGGCTCCATCTGATTACCATTATGTACTATTCATTTATGCATCTGTACTGCAGAATCTGCCAATTAGGGATTATGTATTATATAAAGCCACATAAGGGCTAAGGCCTACCTATTGTTTCACACTCTATTTTAACATACAGTTTTGCCAAGAGTTTTAAAGATGAAAAGCTGTTACGCTGACTTTCTAAATTAAGCCCTACTCAAAACTCAGCTCCAAATTAGATTTGCTCTTTGTTTGGTGTTTTAGATCAGATACTCCCTCTTTCCAGCGCCAAGTCATTCTTGTTTCTACTACACAAAAATAGAAGCATGGTCTCTTCAACTTGAGTCTATTAACAATGTTGGCTGCTCATAGTTATTCTTTGTTTTAGAAACAGTGATTAATTGAATAAATAGTGATGACTGACTGCGAATCAGTGTTCTTCACTACCAATAAATTAAATGTCTTTCCATTTCCACATGAACATATGGCTTATACAGTCTGCTGACAAATCTGTTTCAGTCATTAGGTCAGTGACTCAGCCATAAACTAGGGCAAACGCTACAAATCTCAAGTACCTTAAACTCATTTACATGTATATGTGGATTACATTGTGTGAGTTGCTCATATTAGTACAAGCAACACTTATAACAGTATAAAAACAAACCGTCCAGTCCACATTGGTGCGTAGCTCTTTGTTGGGGCCATTGGTGGCAGGGGGCAGAGAGGGGTGGGGTGGTCCCAGGTGCTGAAGTCCTGAGCGAGAGATGGCTTTCCTAAAAACAACAAAAAACAGACATACATTAGAGCATATAGACAACCAATCAAGTACTGTACCATGTTTCACAATTAGTTACAATCATCATCCGTCAATACCACTCACAATTCAAATGTTCAGCCCTCAATAAATGAATATGATATTTTCTGAGAGCACCTTGAACAGGCTCTAGAAGTTGGTGAGCAGGAACTGGGAACAGCTTGGAGCGGCTGGTGCCAGCAGCACTTTGGGGTGATCAGCGACAGAGACGAGATGAGTCAGCGGCCGACTCTCTCACTGGGTTTCACTGACTCTCGCTCGCCCTCACGCACTCTTCACATTTCCCTCAGATGCACTTACACACACAAGCTCAAGATCAAATGACTTGGTTCAACAGATGACAGTAAAATACTCTTTTTCAGTACTTGATGAATAACAAAATGATATATTGAGTGTGCTTAAAATAAATAATATGAGATTTCACAATTATTTGTAAGTGGAAAAGGTCTTGTGGAGCACCTGAACCCCTGTTGAAAGTTTCAGTGGCCTTGTGTCTAAAATGATCAGGCAGGACAAAGAGGAGTCCACTTACACACCCACCGTAATCTGATGACACGCGCGGTGACATGCATGCGCACATATCCACGACTCGCGGGATAAAAATAGAACCGTGCGGGTGACAACAGCATAAATGCAAGGACGTATGGTGACTGGACATAACCCAGACTGGGACAGGGGACAACACACACACCCTTATAGAACATAATCAATGTAGTTTATGTAGATTTGAATCATTTTGCCACTTAGGTTCAATTTAAGCAGGCAATTTCAGAGAGAATTTCCACCTAGTGACATTTGAGGACATGGTGGCGTAGCAAGTCCATTAGTGCAAGTAGAGAGAGGAGGTCTGACAATCCGGTCTGGCTGTGAGCAACTGTGCACTTTAAATGGAAACACTTCAAAGGCTAAATAAAAGTACATTTTAGCACTGCACGGCATAAGAAAAAGATAAAAGTGTAATATTTTAAAATACTATTGAGACCAACGATTTTGCAGTCAAAACTGTGCCTGAAACAAAACAAAACAAAAAAATTTAAAAAAAGTTTGAATTTAATATTTAATAATTTGAACATTGCTCTGACAAGACATTTATTTTGACAGGTTTCTAGTATAAAATATAAAGAATAGACTTCAACTAATTGTATAATTGATGATGAATTGATACATTTTAGCACTGCACGGCATAAGAAAAAGATGAAATTATAAGAAATGTAATATTTTAAAATACTATTGAGACCACGATTTTGCACTTAAAAAGATAAAAAAAACCAACTTTGAATTTAATATTTAATAATTTGAACATTGCTCTGACAAGACATTTATTTTGACAGGTTTCTAGTATAAAATATAAAGAATAGACTTCAAGTAATTGTATAATTGATGATACATTAATGTTACATGTGTGAAATATACAGTGTATTGTCGTTAAAATAGTCTCCAAAAGGCCGACATGAGTATCATATTATTAGAGACTGAAAAAAAGGAGGAGATCTGCAGATGCCAGTATTACACTCAGACAGAGGGGTCACAGAGCATCATTACTGAGTGAGTCCTAATCTACTAAAAGCACACAGGATCATAGGCTTTAATGCTCGTCCCTAAAATTTGGCCTAAACAAAAATGTTCATGATGTACCACTGTTCCACACACGTAACCTCTTAAAATACAAGCCATTATTTCTGTGGGCCAAAAAGTCTGAGCACAGTATCATAGTTATATTTGAAGTTCTCTAAGCAAATTGAATGAGAAGGAAAGTAAGTGCATGTTTTAGTCCTGGACACTTATTAGGTCGTGTTCATGGGACGTCACAACATCTAATGGTAGAATTTACTGTTTAACTCATGACGCTGATGCGCTGAGCTGGTTTATGGTTAATGTCTCTGTAATTACTGGGCCTATTCACCTGAAATAAAAACTGACACAAAGTCCAATGCCTCGTTGTGTATGCTGACAGAGGAGTGAAACTGTGTTATAATAGCTTCAAAAAATGGTGCCATCATTCAACACCAAAGACATGACTGGCATCAGGTAAAAGAACTTTAAGACACATGATTAATAAAATGACAAGTTTGTGGACCCAATCCCTTACAAATAATAATCCTATTCTCAGAAATTTCAAGACCAGTAAATCTCCCAGAATTATATAGGCCCCTGCCCTCAATCTGAATTTATCACATCATCAAACACAAGAATGTGAATGCAACCTGTCGCTGGTTGTTCAAAATTGAACAAAAGCAGAACTACATTGTAATTTGTAATGTTATAGTACATCAAATAAACATCTAGTATGCCACTGTACACACTGCACTACAATAGCTACTCCGATGATATGGGAAAAGTCCCTCTCAGTGTTATCATGATATAATAGAGCCAGGCACAGTCAATAAGCACATCAGCAGGTCAGGAAAGGGACATGGACACAAGGTTGAAATTACAACAACAGACCACCCCAGTGACTGTTGTGATTACAGTACAGTATATTGTATCAAGATAATGGCTCATGTGATTAAAGATCACCTGGCACAGCAAAACAAAGATTTCTTGTCCCTAAAATGTATCTCAATTAGAGTGGTACAATTAATCACATTGAAATTGTGTACTGACTGAATCAATCACAGATCATTAGTGGCTTGGGGCTTTTAAATCGACAGATTTATCAGTCAATGCTGTGGCAGTAAAAGCCTGTTTTAGACTTGGGAGGAATAAAATCTATATAGTTTCTTTGGTAAATGTACTAGAATGGAAAGAATACATTTGTTGCTTAATCTGGGGTTGAGTTAAAAATGTCTGATGCATCTACGCTTAAGGGTTATTACTTAAGACTTAAAAAAACAACTTAATTGAATCATGATTGATCAATATAAGGAGAAAACGTGGGGTACTTTTTTTTTGCGATAAATTTTTTATTTGTATGATAACAAAATACAGACCTTTGTACGACATATCCATCAGATTACTATTTCTATCATTCTGTGTTCAGGTCTTGAGTTGCCTGGAATTTGAAAATATTGCTAATCCTAGAAGTGAACTAAAATCTCAACATTGCTTGGGATAATATATTTTTACAATATTATTATTATATTATAAGAATTCTGGTGCAGTCAAAATGTTTCAGACTGGAGGTGAAGAAGCTGCCTGTGAGTTTAGCCTCAGCTTTGCGTTCCCTGTTTTAAAACCACCTACTCCGTCTCTTGCCCTGCTGCCTTTCTGTAAATGGACCCTTTACCCTGTTGTTCTTCCTCAGTCACACTCCTCTTCCTCTTGTGCATTTGGCATAACCAGACCATGAGCGCTCCCACTCTTTTGTCTCTGTTCTGTCACTGTATCCCCCCTGCCCTCTCTGAGCCTCCAGCAGCACCTCCTCTCTTTCTTCTCTTTCTTCTTTCTCTCTCCATCCTCTGCCTCCTCTTCCTCGTGCACTCCTCCTCCTCTCTCAGCAGAGGTGGGCTGTCAGTGTTGCCATGACGATGCACAGTAGGAGTTCATCCAGTAAAATGTTGGGAGAGAATCTATACTGAACAAAACTTTAAGTGCAATCCAATTACCCTAAGTCCCTATGTTAAAAGATCCGAAAAGTGTTGGAACAAAATACTTTGGGCTGGGGTAAGAGGGAAAAACAACAGAGCTTGTCTCAGAGAATTACAAGTCAGACTCAGAAAATCTTTATTGCAATTGTCAGTGAAGAAGACGCACAAACTCTGCGTGTGCTTTGGCAATTCGGTGCAAACATATGACAAAAAGAAGTAATAGAATATGGGGCTGGGCGATATGGCAATAAAACTCAAACTGTGATCTCATCCCTGTGATGATATACCGTACTGTTTTGGTAAAATCGGCATATATTGTGATTCCCTGATTTTTTGTTTAATGCACTTTCCATCACCCACTCCTCTAATTGGTCAGTCTCAATCAGGCTACGAAGGAGTGAAAAGTGGATATAACCAATCACAGTGAAGAGTAAACTTTAGCTTTAGTTACCTCTTAAACATTGTATAAAAGATACTAAGAAAACATGAATCATGATACAATCTAAATCGTGATCTGGCTCTAAGAAAATCACTATATGATTTTTTTTTTGGCATATCGCCCCTAATATAGTAGAGGAGATAAGTAAAAAAAAAAAAAGTTTTCCATAACGTTTTTTTAGCGCCTAGAAGAGAATTTTTAGTTGCTCACTCGGTGCATAACAGACACTCAGGAGCGGGTGGGGAAGTGTCGTTACATTAAGCAGAGAAGCAATAACAATGACAGATCCACTGACCCACAGGTTGATGGTGCGATTCCAGCTCCCACAGATGAATACTGTTGTTGTGTCCTTGGGCAAGACACTTAACCCACCTCACTCCCAGTGTCTACATACACTGGTGTAAGAATGTGTGTGTGAATGGGTGAGTCGTTCCTTGATGTAAAAGCACTTTGAGTGCATTGAAGGTGGAAAATCGCTATATACAAAAAAAAGGTGACCATGTACCATTACCAAAATCACCTGTGCATCAAGCCGCGGTTAAATTTTTATTGCCATACAGTCCCATAATACAATTATAATATAAATGATTACTTATTGTAATGGCTGTTGAAGTCATATTTCCTTGGAATTTAGCAATTATTTTTTATTTATTTTTAATTTTATTTATTATTTAGCTAATTTTCAGAAATGACTTAACATCTACTGAGAAAACTCCAATCATTGTACTCCTCAGTACTTCCACGCACACCGCTTAGTTAGCTTAGTTAACAGCCAGAAAAATACAAGGCAGCTGCAAGTGGGAGGCTCTGTGTTTAACATCCTCTGAATGCTGGGCCTCACTGTTTGTTTTTTAGATTTTTTCATGTGGCCAACTCAATTGCCAATTCTTTACAAGTGCTGGACAGAAATGGAAGCAGATATTTGTGGACTTGAGGTCATGAGGTTTAGAGTCTTCATGGCCTTTCATGTGTGCGCCAGATGTGTCTTCTTCATCATACCTTTGCAAAGGCTATAATTTTGTCTGAGTGGAAGCATCAAACTGATGTGGTAACTAAGCAAAATGGCATTCAACTAAAGGCAAATATTAAATTAACTATAAAAATACCGACACTTTAGAACATCCCCGAAAACAAATAATTGTTTTTTGATATTCATCCAAAAAAAGAGTTAACTTGTAAATGAATCAAAATCTCTACCTCTCGATACTCATGGATGGCATTTGGGGACCCAGAAAAATATACCCACAGACACAGAAACAAATCTTTCTCAAAGAGTAAAATTCTTCCATGATAAATCCATAGTAGCTGTGCATTATATCACACCATAATACCAGTCACAAAAGGTGAACTGCTCTCACCTGTATCCTAGAAGTCGGCGAAACCAGTGCCCTCTCTTCCCTCTGCCTCTCCTTCCACTGTGACCAGCAGCACTCACAACATTAGTCATTTTGATTCGTGCTGAAAAGATGGCTTTAATCCTGCTTGAGCCATGAGCTGAATCATGCAGAAGGCAGCTGCCGAACTTCCCTGCAGCAGACTCTCTGCGCACAGCTCAGGTAATTACGCCCATCACCGTGACAGGCAGCAGAGACCTGACACCAGACATCTGAGCTCCAGACACACCAGCACACACACACATACACACACACATACATACACAAACACACACACACACACACATACAGGGATGGATTTTAGCTTCATGAGGGTTAAAGCTATGTCATTTACAACATCATTTGAATAACTTGTAAGCCTTTAAATGTGAAATATGTAACTTTTCTGATGGAGGGTCCAGAGGTTTCTGCCTGGAATGTTCCACAGTATGGATTTAAACTGGCTCCATTGGTAAAATCCTCCAGTTAAGGTAGTCCTGACCAAGCCTGGCTCAAGATCTGGATATGGGTCCCCAAGTACTGCAGTGTGGAACCTGCTACTGCTCCTTACAGGTTGCCCCAGCGGCATTGAAGGATGGATCAAACGCAGAGGTCAAATTTCCTTACAGGGACAATAATGTGCAACTTAACCTGACCAGAGACAAACATTTTATATCCTCCAAAAATGGAATTGAATAAATGCAAGATTGATAAATTAAATCAAGGCAGACCTACCATTTCCTGTGTGTTCTCCATATAGTTGATATTCAACTCTAGTATGTCACCTTAACTTAAATTTTCCTATTGCTTGCCGTTTTTACAAGCTATATTGGGAACATTAGGGCAACATGAAAGACCTACAGTGGGGCAAAAAAGTATTTAGTCAGCCACCAATTGTGCAAGTTCTCCCACTTAAAAAGATTTACCAGGAGAGATTTGTGGCTCTCACAGACCTGTA